>MVJL01010049.1:0-45436 GCA_002156465.1 Macrocentrus cingulum
TTTTTTTTTTTTTTTTTTTTGTTATAAAACTAAAATTTTTGATTAAAAAAATCCTAAATCACGTGTCTAAATCTAGAATTAGATTTTATAATTACTTATATCTTGATAAGAATGCAAGTTAGACCAATTTTGTTACAGATCTTTTTTTATAGTTAACAAAATTTTTTGTAAAAAAGTTTATTTAAGAAAAAATTTTATCTTCAATAATTTTAAAGATAATTTTGATTTTAAATAATTAAATATCAAAGAAAAAAAATGGAAATAGCACGGAAAAACTCGTATTTTTCAAAGGTTTAAAAGTAAAATTGGTGCGAATAAGGCCATGATTGATTAACCGGCAATGGCTAGAAATTCCAAGAAAATTGATCCACTTGGTTTTATTATACGTGCAATTTTTATTACTCGACAGCTCAAGCGAATAATCTAGCGATTTATCACATCGATTAAATCTAAGAAAATAAAAATAGAAAAAAAAAACCTAATAATAATAATAAAACGCGTATATATATATGAATAAATATTTATATTCAATAAAAATATACGAGGCGACGCATTGAAGCGCGATAACTCGGAATAAACGGTAGTAGCGCTATAGGTAAATAACGCTCTTGGATGCATCGACAAAATTTATGCTCTCTCGCCGACCTAATCTCGACACGTGCGGCGGGGGATGCGCCGTCGGCCGGACGCGGCTCGTGCGATCGATACGGCATTAAAACACCGCGCAGCCTTTGACCAGCGAGGAAAAGGAGGAGGATGTATATGCTCTCGAGCGTGGGAAAAGCCTTCTTCCTCAGTATGCTCGTTACTATCTGTCTTCGCAGTGATTTATGTCGTGGATTTTCGCCGGCCCGCCCACTGCACACGTAAAATCGCGTACACACTATATACTCGGTGCAAACGACACAATTGCAATGACAGAGTGCACATTTCCCAATGCACCTCGACTAGTCAAGTGTATGCTGGGAAACAGTCGAGTGTGCGCGCGCCAATCCTCATCACACCACCTGTCGCAAATACCTCTTCTTAATCAAAGCTCTAATAGATTATGCATACCCAATGGTCACAGTGCAGCGCCCGACTTTTTTCCCCTCCAACCCACAAAACCCTCGTTTTACTCCGGAATATGTTAGTTCAGGTGACAAACAGTCTTGAAAAATTTTTTTTTTTTTGGTGCACCAAAAATTGCGACTTTTTTACTCGCTCATATCTTCATAACAATGCGATTTAGATAAATTTTGTTAGAGACCTTTTTTGTAGGTAATAAAATTCTCTACAAAAATGGTCTTGTGCTGAAAATTTCTATCTTCAGTAATTTAAAAGATATTTTGATTTTAAACAACATTATATAATTTTGCCTTCTGGCTATAACACATTTTTTTGTCTTTGTTCACGGTATTTTTTTCCGTTCGATATTTTTTATTGGGAAAGGCTACTTTTCTTAATTATTGAGGGTTTGGAGGATTTTTTAAACAATACAAACTGTCGAGTTTTTTTTTATCAGTCAAATATTAACGAAATCAAATGAAAAATTTTTTCTCCATCAATTTCAATATATACGATTTGTTTGCATGTTTCCGAACAGAAAAGAGTATTCACGTTTACTGTGTTTATCCTGCATGTTCAAACTATCATATCACGTAATAAAAGTAATAAAATATATATTTTTTTCAATATTTCGCAAGCTAACGAAAAAATTGCATAAAAACGTGCAACACACTGCCTTTTTTTCTATAAAAAAATTTCTGTAAAAATATACAATTAAATAAATGAATAATCTACTGTATCACACGTGAAAAGCATGACAAAACTAATAATAATTCACCTTCAACACCTATTAATCAAACTCACCGCTTTTTTCACGAAAGACACAAATCCATATCCCTTGGACTTGAGGGTCTGTGGATCCCTGACGACTCTGCAGTCTCTGCAACAAAAAAAAACAGGGAATTCTCGTAAGAAATCTTCCAGACACAGGATCGTGGAGAGAGGTCGCTGGCCTAGGAATACAGCCGGGGGAAAAGGCGCGGGCGCGTATCCTCTCTCATTCAATTGTCATCTTCAGGCGCGGGCACCCGGTGTGCGCGCATTATTTTTCTCTCGCAAAGCATATGGCACACAGCTTTGAATGCTTGGAGTATGCAACATCCAGCGCGTCTAATCGATGATGGAAAAGCTCGTGCGCGCCAGTGGAAAGAGAGGATATAAGCGACGATGTAGGTAATGTGGCTGCTGCTTGGCTGCGCTCGCGAGTAATCGATAGCCAAGCCACGGGGGGCAAGAAGCTGGCGACCATCTAGGTTAGAGTTACAACTCTCGACTCGCTGCCGACGATTCCCATTTCTCGACCTCCCCCGTAGCAGGTTAGATGTTTCTTCTTCTCCCGGCCCTAATACATACACACACGCGCGCGCGCAAAAGATGACAAGAAGCTTTTTGCCCTCGTTTCTATTTTTTTTCTTTCCCGGCAATGTGTAGCTCCAAGACGTTATCCCACTTTGTCATTCATTAAAACAAATGTGGCCCTATTGTCAAAGCACAGTGGCAGAAAGCAGAAAAATATTTTCCAGCCTGATTCAAGTCTTTAAGACCTCACCTATCTTTATTGACTCTCGGGATGGTTAGGATAAATGTCAATGGCTTCTACGGCACTTTATTATCGTCTTTGACGCGAGGAAAAAAAATATTTTCCTGATCTAGAGGCCCTAAAACTCTCCTCTGCAACGCGGCTCAAACCCATAAAAAATATTTATCGGTCCCAAGCTGTGTGTAAAGGCTTCAAAGTGTCGCCTCTATCTCCACAACGGCTTCATTCAGTTGATGCGAAAAATAAGCGTACTCATCGCTAGCCTACCGTGCTAATTGTACGCTTGACTAATTGCATACATTGCGCTTCATTACATGGCGAAACTCGGCGCGCCGACTGGCGCTGGATATACAGTGATGATAGAGGAAGAAATTATTGGATTTATTTATAAGTTAATGACGCGTGAAATTTGCAACTTTTTTTTCATCTGATAAGCGATGTCATTCTATTATACATATATAGAATGATGGCATATATACTCGAATTTTATTAAGTTGTATAAAGCAGGGTGATTTTATGATATGTAGGTATTTTGTGTATAAATTAATTTTTCAGTTAAAAATCGTATGGTGATAGTATAGTTAGTTTATAGAGGAAAATATATATATATTTTTTTCGTTTAATTGCTGGGGAATATGGAGGTCATATATGCGATTTGGGGGTGAGTTGTGTAAATGGTTATAACCGGCGTGCTATTAGAAGTAAAATGTAATTAAATTTTGATAAAGATACCTATTAGACTGTCATCTAAACTTTTATTGCATGATAAAATGAATAGAAAAAAAAAAAAAAAGAAAATTTATATGTAAAAATATTCACTATATTGAAAAAAATGTTTAAATACAATTGTACTTAATTTTTTTAATATTTTGAAATAATGGATTTTTAATTATTTTTGAAGTAATTCAAATTTACATGATGAAAACCTCGCATAAAAACGACGTAATGCAGGTTATACTACTTTTTAAGTAGTAAAAACTACGTTGCGTCAGACAAAAACGGTTTTTTTCGTTTTTTCAGTTAAATACTTATTAAAGAATCAATTTTGAGATGTTTACACTGAGAAAAAAATTTTTTTTTTACAAAATTTTTAGAGTGTACCACTTAGAAATTTTGTATTTTATTGTTGTTTTTTCAGTTTTTTGCCAATATCTCGATAAATACGCGAGATAATAAAAAACATCAAGGAAATCAAATGACTAGTCATTGAATTCTCCATAAAAAATGTCGTAAAAATTTTTTCAAAATTTTGCTTAATTTTCAATTTATTTTGAAAAATAAAAATTCCAAAAAATTAATAATATCTCAAAAACTAGAAACAATAGAAAAAAATTTATTAAACTTTTTTTGTAGAAAATTAAATGTACAATAATTTAATTTATATAATATTTTCCGCTATCTCGTTTATTAACAGAGTTATCAGCTGGAAACCGAAAAAAATCACAAAAACTCCAAGATTCCCTTGAAAAGATTTTTTAAATAACAAAAAAAAAAAAATTTTTTTCTCCTCTACTAAACGTTGTCAAAACCTTTTTTCGAAGTAAATATTCTTTAAAAGTACACCCAATCGATTGGATATAATTAAATACTCAAATAAATAGAGTATGAGAAAATGGCGGGAACAATATAAGTGTATAATACACAGCAGCCAGGTTTAATAATCGAATAAAGTGCTCACTCGTACTTTGTTTCGCTCGACAAAAGCGCGAGCGCATAATGAGCGTGATCAATCAAATCGGTGAACAAGCGTGCGGTATACACAGTGTGTACATACGAAGTGGAGTGTCGGCGGTAATAGAAGACGAGAAAGCGTCTCGTCGGCTTGACGTATAGGTGCTTACGGAGTGCAGCAGAGCGAGAGAGGTATAGAGAGACAGAAGGCAGAGAGGACGAGAGAGTTGCGGCAGTAATGTTGAGTAATAGTCAATACAAGTTAGACGTCGGAACACGCCAGCAGCACATGCCGCTGTCCACACCTAAAGTCAGGAGTCCCCACTGGCCGCCGTTAGTACTCACACCCTGCGTCATCTCGACCGTTGCACGTCCTATTGCCACCTATATTCTCGGTGCTTTTACGAACACGTTTACTCGCCGCACCGCCGTATAACAACGGGACGAGTAGCGCTCGCGCGCGCCTGTATGCGTTGCCAAGTCATAAATTAATGGGCGGTTATTGACGCGATAAATCGCGGAATTTAATACAAGCATACGACGACGAAGCAACAGCGACGTGTTTTCATTCTCGGTTTTTTGTTCAGCCCGCAAGCTATATATACGACAGTGTCATCTGGCTTGGCTGGCCTTTCACTGGTTTTTCCTACAGCGACCCCCCTGAAATAAATTCGCCCGCGGCGGCGAGTGCCGTTGGCCAATTCGACAGAGAAAGAACACCAAATAGCGCTCGAAGAAACGCCGGAATCGACTTATTTCCGGGACAGCGAGTATATTCGTCTTTATTCGTACAAGTGGATATATTCCGCTTGCCCGAAGAATTCATGAATCGCGTACCTATGATGCTAGTGCATCTCACGGTAAGAATTATTCTTCTGGACGACCACAAGCACCCACTCTTTCGACCTACGTATATGATGGAGAGTGACACAAGGCGAATAAAGCGCCTGTATAAGAGATCCTCAGCTCAGGCGGAGACTTATTTCGCTCGTTCCAAAGGGATTCTACCGCCACAGTCTAGTGGGCAACTAAATATCCGAGAAATAGCTGCTGCGAGAAGCATCACAAATAAATATTTACTGGAAAAAATTTTTCTATCGATTATAGAATGATTTTTAATGAATTAGAGACGTTTTAAATGGATAAAACTAAATTGTTATAAAGTTAAGAACTCTTAATTTGCTTAATATCTTGATGGAAATGCAAAATAGACAAATTTTCTTAGAAACCTTTTTTGTAGGTAATAAAATTCTCTATAAAAAAGGTATTTTAGGAAAAATTTTTATTTTCAGTAGTTTTGAAGATATTTTGATTTTTGCAGATGTTCATAATGTGAAAAATGATTTTTAGACAGAGATAAAAAATTGCTTTCTTGCTTTTGGCATACTTAATCATGTAAAATTCATCTGAAAGCTCTTGAATGACTGAGTTGAAATGTATTGAGGCAAATGTAATCCTTTTACGGATTTGCCTTTCTCGACTTTCTTTCAGTTTTAACGTATGTAATCCTGCATTTCTAGTTTTAGCTTGAAAAATTCAAATATTTTTATCCATATTTGCAGTAATTGAATGATTTTATTTTATTTATATTTTTATGGCTATTATTTTCTTGGGGGATTTTCATATAGATAAATTATATAGGAATAGGAGAATTAAAAGTTTCAAGAGATGTTGAAATTTATGTCAAGATGTCTGATCATTCACGGACACTACTACTGCGGTCACAACGAACAATATTCTGTTTTTTTGGGTTCAGAAAAAATTTTTTAAGGGTTTTTATCCGATGATGAGCGAAAAAAAAAAAAAATGTTTTCAATAAATAATTGAGGTTAGATTTTTTTTCTGAAGATTTTGCTAGAATGTTGGGTAAGATTATTGGAAATCGCATGTAATATTTTTGAAATCAGGTAATACTATAAAATTTCAATATCAGGTATATGATCTTTTGATATTATATGCTTGAACTTGGCGATTATATAAGCACGACCGAGGGTTTCAACCTCGTAAATTACAGGGTGAATTTTGAAACTATGAGGAACTACTGCTGATGAATAATTGACACGTAAGTTTTTTTTTATAATCGAAACTATTGAATATTTCAGTAGACAAGTTGCCAAACATTTTTATGTGCCCTCAAAAAGATTCTCCAAGTACTGACGCGTATGTCTGAATTATAAGTTATCCAACCCATGCGTATATACAACTTTGAAATTAATCAAATGAAATGGCATCCTCGGAAACATGAAATACCGGAAATTTCAAACTGTTTCATGTGCAGACACTTGATTGATGATTTGAACGACTATATTAAACTATACTTTCTGGTTAAACTTTTGAAAAATGACTGTATCATATATATTATTAGCATTTCCTTTTCCTAAATTACAGGGAAAAATAATGATCTTAGAAAAACAACAACGTAATTCCCCATCAGTATATTTCTAATAAAAAAATATCCAACTCATTCTTTACAGATTAAAACATTACAAAATCTTGAAAAATTTCAATTGATCATTTTTTTTTTTCAACAA
This sequence comes from Macrocentrus cingulum, assembly GCA_002156465.1. Lineage (NCBI taxonomy): Eukaryota > Metazoa > Arthropoda > Insecta > Hymenoptera > Braconidae > Macrocentrus > Macrocentrus cingulum. The sequence continues at coordinate 6,790 of MVJL01010049.1, forward strand.
AAAAAAACATAACTTTTTTTTACAAGTTAAAAATTACAGTAGACAATGAAATTAAGTATAATCAATTTATAAAAGAAATCATTTCAAAGTAATTTTTCATTATTTCAAAATTTTAAAAACTAATTTGAAGATTTATTATTTTTTATAAGATGAAAACACAATTAATTAACTATAATAAACTACCAAAAAAAATGAGCCAAATTTAATGAAGATATAAAAAAAAAACCCGAAAAAAACTGATATTCCCATAAATTGCAATGATTAATAAAACTTCAAGATTTGTAACGGTTGATAATCCAAAGTTGATTAATTAAAATGGAAGGCAGCCGTGGAAAATCCTCGTGATAAATACACATATATATCCGTGTGTATATATATCAGTGCGATGAATCGAGGCGATAAGCGGCGGAGAAGCCGATGAAGCGGATCTCGAAGAAGGATAAAATCGCACCTCGGAATCGACGAAAGGGGTTGAGGGTTAAGCGGATGAGATCGGGCGCGTTTCATCAATTCTACTTTATGTATAAATCTAGGCATATATATAGCTTTCACAAGAGCATGCCCACGGTTAACGTGTCGCAGTGCATATAGCGCAAAGCAAATATATACACCTTCCCCGCACACTGCAGATATAGAACTCGAAGCCGCAAAACCTCTCAAGAAAATAAAGCACAGTCTTATAACAATTTTTCCATTTTCACAGCAGTAAAGCAAGAAAGCATCAGCGCATCTGCGTGTGTCTCCTAGGACACAATGTAATGCCTGCTGTCCTAGAGCAGTGCCAAGAGTCTCTCAATTTATTTTCCCAACCTTATGTGTAAGCGGCTTATATTAATGCACCATAGTCTACGACATTTTGCGGCAGAGGTGGCACACACAGGAATACGATTTGTGAATAGCCACACAAGTACTATATACCCATATCCGGTCGCGCAGTCTCTTGTCTCTCCATGCTACTGTTGTATATATCCAAAAGGCTTCTTCCCATGTTGCCTCATGGCGTAAACGAGATTATTACCAAGATAAGCGGAAAATTAACTGCAAAATGCTTCGTTTTACTGCACGCCGTTATGGTAATTTTAATAACATATTTATTGCCCACGCGACTATAGTCTCGGCTACACAAAGACAATGGTCATGCCCAGCGAACATGATAGCCCAGACTCTCTTTCATGTGTATACATACTTTCCACGCTTGAGTCACACCAAACTCTCCACTGTCTGCACTACTATGCACACACCTATCTCCGCCACTATGCTGCCATCCGCCTTGTTTCGTTGCGCGTTACGAGCGCCCGCTACTTTCGACCGTTATAGTCTCTTCTTCCTCGTGTCCTAGTCGGGGACGCCAACTTATTTCTTTCCTCCCCGTCTGACCTCAAGCTTTGTCTGCATGACAAGAGGCGAAATAATTGCGGTATTGATTGTGTATCTGTCAAACTTGTGGTATGGAGAGGTCAATGAGGAAGTTTCTAGAGCCTCCTAGTAACGATGGAGATGACTCGAAGGATGCAGAAGATTCAGGATCACAAATAAAAATCGGAATGATCGCAAGTTTTGCCGTTTAAAATTTTTTAAGGTTTCATTTAAAGTTTCGAGTTGAATTCGTTTTTTTAATACTTTAGGTCGTAGGTATTGTTAGTCTATAAAGGACCTGAAGGTCCTAAAAAAAATTATCTTGTTGTTTCAAATTAAAATATCTTCAAAACTATTGAAGAACCTAACTCACATCCTTACCAAGATATAAGCAAGTAAAAAAATTTCAATTTTTTTGCCATGCACTCGTTTGGTGTTAGTCACGCAATATTATAACTATTTGTACTGTAATTATATTTAAAAATCGAGATTTAGGAAATGAAAATTTGATAAAATACAAAAGTGACCTGGGGGATGTCGAGAATGAATTTTTTTCACTCAAGCTGAGGCAACGAAGCGTTAAAAAAGCGCGTGGTGAAAAACTCATTAAACGTCGATTATTGAAGAAAATGCCCGTCGGGATGGTTGTCGACATTGGTAGATGTCGAGGGTAAAGGTAGAGAAGTTTAACAGTGTGATGTTTATAGAGAGAGCAATTTCCGAAGCAAAGATATACGACGATGGAGCGCAGAGGGTATGTTTGCATATTCGTGGATGGAAGTAAGAACTGTCGAAGCTCGGGAATAATATGCCGGTGGAAGAGAAGTAGAAAAGTGTGTGTAGAAAAAGCAGCAATGGCACCAGCCAGTCGGAGGAAGAATAAAACTGCGATAGTGTCCTCGATGAGAATGGCGCAGTGAGTAAAAACATATGATAATAAAGCACGGTCGCGCGGTGTTCGCTCGGGCGCGTCGATCCCGTGCCGAGCTCAGTATAGACTCAACTTGTAGATCGTAGATGGAGCAGAGAGCAATATAGTGAGATCTCGGTATATAGCTTGCGGCGCGCAGAAAACTTTTCGGTTGTAAATGCTGATTGCTCTTCTAAACGTGCACTCTTTGCCCGGCCATCTGTATGTATAGAGCCAAGTGGGCCATTACAGACGAGCTTCTGTATCAGATGGACAACTAGATTGTTTCACTTGCTTGACAGACTCTCTACGGGAATTCTTTTAAGCCTCATAAAGATCCATCAGTCGCTCCCTTAGATTCCTCTGACGTTTATCTAATTATTTCGTCTTTACAGAAATTTTTTTTTCACTAAAAACTAATTTTTTAAAATGTTTTTTGTCAGTCAACAACAGTGAATTTTACTAGGAATTTATTTTTAACTGTTATTAAGTGAAAAATAAAAATTTTTTTCCTTATTGCACTCTTGGAGAGGTCCGGACGGGACGAAAATTCGAAAAGAACTGATATTTTCGTGGGGAGGATTCACTGATATCGGTAAAAAATCAACACTGTCGAAATTTCGACTATGTTGGTCAGTTCTCCCTAGGTTTTCGTATAGAGTATGAACGTTTCTTGGTGCAGAATGAGTTGAAATTTTTTTATTTTACTATTTTTTATAAATTTTGTACAGTTTTTATGTGAATTTTCTGAAACAGCTACATAAAAGTGGTCTGCTCTCTGATTTGACTATATTTTTAAAAATACTCTTTTAAAAAAAAAAGGTAATTGAAAGGGATTTTTCGACGAATTAAAAGTTTGATTATACTTAATATTGTATTATTTAGAACATTTGTCGCGCAAATATTCTTTAGAGGCCTAAAAAACGCACGAGCAATTTTCGCGGCATCAAGATTACCAATAGCATAAACGGCTTTGGAGGTGCGAGAGAAATATTTTCAGCAGGATTATCCTCGTTACGCGCAATCTCTATAACGATTTGGTGTCCCTGCGCCGCTCCGTCGTCGATGCGATATTCAGATATACTCGCGGTGGGTGCCTCTCGAAATTCGATTGTCCGCGAAATGCGGCCAATTAATTCTCCTAGTCCGTTGTTGTGCCTCTATATATGGTCTGTATATATTTGCATGGCCCAACACAGCCCCACGTCTGCGGACACTATTTTATTTTACTATTATTTTTTTCGTTTTTTTTTTCAATGCCCACGTCGTTCTACTAATTTTGAAAAGTGTGTCGAGCCATCACATGCATGGCTCACCGCGCGCGTCAAAGCCCCCTTCGCTCTTTCTCTCGCGTTTGAACGACCAGGCCATCATCCGGTTTTTAAAGCTCGCCATACCCATGTCCACGCTGTCGAACGCCGGCCTCAAGCCCGGGCACTACTATCACGCCGACGTCGGTCATTTTGCTTAGAGTTATGAGCCACTTTTTTTGTGCTATCGCGCTGCAGCGACGCTTCAGTATTATGTTCACGTATATACAGGCTGTATAATGGACGTAAATACACCCTATTTGCTTATTTATATTCGTATTATTTTTATCGGCGAATTGTTTTACAATGCTGCGATGACGCAGAATTATTAATTTTTTTTTTACTACCTAACAACTCATACCGAGAAATAGTATGGAATATATAATTTTCAGAAATAGAAAAAGCGGTTAATTTATTTGAAAACATAAAAAAATGTCTGTCATCATAAAATAATTTAATAGCAATATTAAGGAAAAAATTTGATTGTGTGTATATTAGATTGTGGTATACAGGATATCTATTATGTCATCTGTGACAGTTTTAATACCAACATTGAACTAACCAAGTCATGAATTTAACAGTCATGAGAATATAAGTTAGAATAAAAAAGTCATATTTAAAATGGAATGATTGATCAACTTTCGTGACATCTGATTTTTTTTCGGAAGGTTTTAAGACAAGACGTTTTATCAAGCGATTAAAAAAAAAATATTTCAATAATTTTTTGATAATTATATATGTTTTTTTACATAAAAAAGTTTTTTTTTCTTTTTTTTTTCAAGTTTCATTCTCACTTTTTTAAAATTATTTGAGATTTTTTTTTGTTTAGAATTTTTTATTCAGTAAATAATAATAGCAATATGTATTTTGGGTAGTTAAATTAATTTAGAAGTACTTTTTTTCTTTGGAAATAATTTAATTAAATCAAGGGACTTGGTATACCTAGAGTTTCGCTCCAAGAACACGCTCGCGTATATATACATGAATGTAAATGAAAGAAGAATTAGCTTATTCGATTTTTTTAAAAGTGAGAATATCACAAATATTTTTTTAAGATTAATTAACTTTAGTACAAAAAATAAAAAAAATATTACTTGATTAATTAAACAATATTTAACATGATTTTCTACAAAAAAAAAAAATATATATAAATTTTCGTTTTGTCTTGATGAAAAGTACTTGAAATAAAAAAATTAATTCAAACGTTATGAAGTTTTTTAAATGAGTGAATTTTTCCTATGAAAACAATTTATACGAAAAATTTATTTTAAATAAAAAATCTGTATGCGTATAATAATTCTAAATATTTGAAAACCTCTGTTTAAATTTGTAAAATATATGAGAATGCGACATTTTCACAGATTATATATATCAATGTGCAAGAGAGTATGCGGATGAGTTGGCAAAAATTAATGAAGATGGATATGATTAGCGGAAGATGGATTATCAGATGAAGGCGAAACGAAGATGGAGAGAGACATAGAAATGGAATTCATTATGTCTCTTGATGTGCACAGAGCGGCGCCGGAAATGGATATAAGTGCTGCTTTGATCGTTGAAATGGGTGATGATGCGCGTGCGCGATAGATGTGTATAGAGGCAAAAGTGAAAGAAACTATGCACATCAGAGTGACGACACACGATCGACGGAAGTGAGAGAGTTGGCTCAGAGTTTTGCATATCTATCTTCCTCGTTGGCGGCAAAAGCAGTTAAAAATTTTTATAACGTATATAAAAAAAATATATATACATTTTTTTTTGCAGATTTAAATTGAGATTTCAAATGTGCGATATCCATGCACATATCAGCGAGTATAGCAAACTATATCGTTGGGAATTGAAGTGCAGAATAATGCAAAGCTCAACATCAGCTCGTGGCGGCCGATGTAACGGGTAATTTTATTTGAAATCTATAAACCTATCGAGATTACGGGACAGAAGCTTTATGGCCAACGCGCCAACCACATTGCACGAACTAACTCATTCCATCGGTGTGGCACCTGTGTGCGCTCGGCTACGTAGTCTGACCTCGCTTCACGTCGTCGTTCCACCTCTCTCAGCACTCTCACACTCTCTTATTTCTCAGCAACACAATTTTCATCCTCTCGCCTCATGCCAATGTCGGACAATAAAGCCTCAAGAACACTTTCAATGACCCTCTTGGGCGCATCATGAAGCTCCCCCACAAATAAAACGACTTTTTCGCCCGTGATTTGTCTCACCTATATCAGGATTATTATTCGCAGTCACATTTCATTCTTGATACTCCTATTTCATTTACTCGATACCTTAGAAAACACATTTCTACGACTTTATATTGTCTTTTTCTCTCAATGAAAACTTCTGATTGAAATCCAGAAATATTACACGTATATAGAAACAAAAAATTTCCATTTTTTCTAAAATTTTAATTTTAATGAACAATCCATTGATGCATATTTTTTTTCTTAATTAATTGCATTTTAAGAGTTTAAAAAAAATGTTAAATTTATTTTTCAAATTTTTTTTTCATTTATTATAAAAAAAGAGGTGATATCGCGTTTCTAAAGCCAAAAGAGCACTAGAAAAATTTTCTTCCTATTTTAAATTATAGTATCTTTAAAACTATTGAAGATAGAAATTTTTTGTATATAACCTTTTTTGTAGAAAATTTTATTAGCTACAAAATAGATTTCTAGCAAAATTTGTCTAACTTGCATCCTTATCGAGATATCAGCCAATAAAAAAGTCTGAATTTTTCTAGTAAATACGCCTTTACAGTTTTCGACATGCATGAAGTAATATCCATGAAATATTAAAATATAATCATAAAAAATAGTAAAATTCTAGTCATTATATAGATTAAACGTTTTTTCAAAGCAAAATTTAAAATCAAAAATTTTTTTTACAGATATGAAATAATTTATATTTCCGGAAAAAGCAGAAAAATCAATCAGAATTTATATACAAAGATTTATTTGTTTTCACTTCTGATTCTGGAACGAAATATCTCATGAAAATTCCCCCAAAGAATCATAAACTATATTTTCTGAGACTTTTCGATACTGAAAATAAATTTCTAATCTCTTCATTCCAACTAAATCACAACAATATACGTTTTTTATAAAGACATATTATCCTATACATCTATTCACTATATGTGTGTATGAGTTTCTCGGAGAGATCACAAAGAAAACTGAAAGAAAATATCAAAGCTTTTAAAAAGTCATTCATAGAAAATAAAAAAAAAGACCATTTCGCAAACAGTAATATCTGGTTAAAACGTATATTTTCATCATAATCACTGGTCTCTATATTTAGTCACATATCGAGACTGGGTAATACTTGAAATGTTCTTTACACACTGTATACAAAACTCGAGCAATCGATTGAATTGACAGAGTCACGTGATGCTCTATTCGCGATGAATCACGATTACTGTTGACATTTATAACGTTTTTACATAAAACAACTAGTGTATATAAGTTTAACGATGAAATTGAGAATGATTGTCTATAAAAGTATAGCTAATAAGTGCAGTAGTTAAAAAATTTCATGTTTTCTCAGTTGTAACAAGCAATCTCTCGTGATATTTCATGTGACATTTGTTTTTTACAACAAAAACTACCATCAATTTCCGTGGAATTAATTCAAATGAAATGCCTGGAGACAATGTAGTGTACAAGAGAGGAATACGAGGAAGAAAATGAAACCAAGTAGTCGGGTGTATACTTTTGCAGGGAATATATATCCGCGTGTAAGTTTGCCAAAGTTTCGGACATACCAACGAGGTGTCTCTCCGCTACACCCTTTTCCGCGTACAATCCCCCTTGATGTCTTTTGCCCGACTAGTGTGCAGTCGCAGTGTCATCTCTCTCTTTCGCATCACAACCTTATAACTCTCCCTTTCTATTTTCTTTTGCGCTCCTTGTCTTGCGCCCGAAGCTCTCAGCGTACAGTATAACTTTGTGAAAGAGCTCGAGGTCGAGGAGGCGACTATACACTCTCCCCGTCCAGAAACTCTCGGCACTCTTTGTGCTCTTGTGCTCGGGTGTGGGCACTTGTGTAACTTTTAAGACATACGATCTATAAATTGACTTTTATTTGAGGCAAGTATCAACAGGTATTGACTGATTCATTCAGTGTAGGTATACAGGGCGCCATGTCACTTTCAACTCTACTTTTGTATTCGATTCATAATTTTTTTTTGCATCATATCTAACTGTTCTTTTGCGTGTTTTATTTTTACTGCTAGATATTTTTTACGATGCTTCGATTGTTATTATCATGCGAGAGTAGTTGGGGAGATGGGACGCAATTGAAGCACAGTCAAATTTTGATAAATATTCATGTAAATAATAACACAAAATATGTATAAAATTTGTTTTTGTAAAAACTTATATACAGAACAGTTTGAATAAAATATTTACTGTTTCACAGTTTTCTTAATGTGGTGTCGATTGTAAGAACGTGAAAATGTCATTAAAATGATCTAAAAAATTTCAAATTCAAAAAATATTTATCTAATATATTCTGAAAATTATTTCAAAAAATAAAAAATGTCTGTATATTGTTGTGAAAAATGAAAAATTTAGAAACGGGGTTTTTTTTTGTCGGTTGAAAAAAAGTTGAAAACGTGTGTAGATGAGATTTTTCATTTTTAGTGTGTCTATTCAACAAATAAACAAGTTGAGTTATATAATGAATAGTATCCGCCAAAAAAAATATGTAATGGAAAGTTTTCAACCGCGAAGATTAATAGAAAAATTTTTAACTTGAACGCATATTCTTTGACTACTGAGAAGATGCTAAAAGCTTTTAAACAACTTTTATCTATGACTTCCGCTTGTCTGGAAACAAATGACACTTGAAATAATGGCTTTCTGAAATGGATAAATATATTTTGGAAGTTGGCAAGAATTCGATTCACAAATTCTCATGTTAATATTAAATAATAAAGAATAAAGTAATTAGAAATTGATCGATAGAAATTTTTGTAAAATCAAATCTTTGGATATTTAATAAAAATTTTCTTTATGTGAATTGCAAAGTGATCAAAATTTTTCCAAGTCAAAAACCTTTATTTTTTTCTGATATCAGATACAATAAAAACTTTAAAAACGTTATATCCAACCCGTAGAATCAGTTATTCTTAACTGTTTTTATCGTCTTTGATAAAATATCATTATTGTTGGTTACTTCCTCTTAGCATTACCTACAGCGCGCGGATCTGTGTGTGTGGGATAAAATGGGTCACTGACTTTAGATGTCAGTGAAGCAAATGATTGTAACTGGAGGCATGTAACTATATATGTTTGTGGTGCTATGTGGATTTTTACTAAAAAATCAGTTTCCATTAGAATTTAGTTGAATTGAAACTTGACATTATCTATTTAATAACAACACCAACTAAATTAAATATTTTTCAATATTTCAATTCTTCCCATTAAAAAATTCTAACGATTTTTTCCTACAAAATTTATGTAAAAAATTAAATATTCTAATTTTCAATAATATCGCGTGTTTGAAAAAAATTAAGAAAACTTTACTTCCTAATATCTTAATAACGATATGAGTTAAACGAATTTTACTAGAAATCTTTTTTATAGCTGATCAAATTCTCTACAAAAAAGGTCTCTTAAGAAAAATTTTTATCTTTAAGAGTTTAGAAGATATTTTGATTTAAAATCGTAAGAAAAAAATTTGTATACAAACTTTTTTGATTATTAAAACACGTGACATATTTTCTAAAATATCTTGAAAACTATCTGAGTTGGATTAATTTTAGTAGAAACCTTTTTTATAGGTTATAAAATTCTCTACAAAAAAGATATTTTAAAAAAATTCGGTATCCTTAGTAGTTTCAATGATATTTTGATTTAAAACACCAAGATAAATTTTTCATATATGTCTTTTTCGCTTTTAGACAAGTGATATTTAAATAATTAAATGATTTAATATTAATATTAAAGTTTTTTATTAGAAAGATGTAGAGAAAAAAATAGTTTTACTTGGCTAGACGATTGAGAAAAGTGTAAAAATAGCGTAAATAGATTATGCAGTTCGTGTAGAAGACTTTTAACTGAGTCTTGAAATTCAGGCGTCACGAATTACACACGCCGGCTGCCTGGAAATTACGCCCTGCTGCAGCAATAGAGGCGACGTGCCATTACCATAAACTATTCTGTATATATCACGGTATATAATGCTGTCCATCGTAATTCGAATCAGCGTATCAACATTCATTCCGTGTATCTGCATTTAGTGGTATGAAGACGCGTTTATACAAGTGAAACGCCACTAATCATCGCTCTATCTAGGTGGATCTAGTTGGATATTTTTAGACTAGAAAAAAGGGAGGACAGGAGGGAATAAACGTGGTTTTACTCAACAGCTCAATCGGACTGTAAGAGCAATCTCACACGGGCCAAGTTAAATCATCGCACTCGGACAATCTATAGACGTTGGCAATCGTCGTGGGTCAAGAGTGGTTCGCTTGGCGACACATGGCCAAGGCAAAGTTGTGTGTTCTATTATTTAGCCTTTGAATGCCGCGCGATAAGAGAAATCGTGGCTGTTTTGGACAGACATTGTTCGGCTGTGCTGGACGGTGTTCAGCCCCTTTCTCTTTTTTTTTTTCTCCCCATACATGAGACGTAAAATTCAGGCTCAATATAAAAATAATACCTCTACCAGATAAACAACAATTGTTTAAACGACATTAGGAATAATGGAAAATCATTTTTTACCCTCTGAAGCACTTTAAAGCAAATTTAAAATTCTTAAATTTTCTACTAATTCCAAAAATATAATTATAATTGTAGTAAATAATTGAAAAAATAATAAAATTCGATTTTTTTAATAAAAATTAATTCGGAAAAATCGATAGAAATGATCAATGATCAAAAGAAATTGAATAATTTAATGAAATATTTTAGATATATTTTTTACATGAAAAAAAAAAAAAAAAAATTGTAAACCCGTGTTATGACAAAAATAGTGCAGTTTTCCGAAATAAAATTCCTAAGAAAAGCACATTCCATTGATTAATACATTTAATCTATACGTTTATGCGACTTTAAGTAGAAAAGCCTATAAATAGTCAGACATCCTGAAAAATTTGCTCAGAATTTCACAGTACTATTTTTGTTTTTATTTCACAATTTTTTTCCAGTGTTTTCCATGATAAGTCGTACGAAAAATGATTCAGAATAATAAATTAAAATATAAATAATTATTTTAACAATGCTTTTTAATTAAAAAAAAAAAATTATAACCTCCTATAACAGAAATAAGCTTGTTTTTTCAAGAAAACAAAAGTCGCAAAAAACACGGTTAATCAATTAATAAATTAAATTCGTTCGTGACTGTAAGTAAAAAAGCCTATAAATAGTCAGACATATCCAAAAATTTCCAAGAATTTTAGTTTACCAGTCAGAAATCACCAAAAATTTCAATTTACTATTAAAATTTAACTTAAAAAAAAAACATCTATCGACATTTTTATACATAAAAAAACAGTAAAAAAAATTTAAATAGTCATTTAAATATTTTTCAAGTATAAAAAAAAAACAACAAACTGTTATACAATGCAAATAAAAATTTTTTTTCTTTTTCTTTATCAAAAATAAAAACTCCAAGAAAAACACAATTCGTCGAATAATAAATTTAAACCATTCGTTTATGCGACTGTCAGTAGAAAACTCGGGAAAATAGTCGGACACATCTAGACACGTCGGATGGCAAAACTTTTCTCGCGCCCGAGAATATAAGACATCAGAGTCAAAGAGGGGTATAAAAGATGCGCGCGTATAAATAAAAAAAAAAACCCGCAAAACAGAACCTCAAGAAAATTTGCAATTGCTCATATGAATATATCCATTGACCTGGCATAAAGTTGATTCAATAATTGCCAGGGACTAGCGCATGCATACACACATGTGCCAACATATGGATTGATGTGGTGGCGCTCGCGTGCACAAACTTGCGAGGCGACACACGCAAACCAACTGCGGCCTCTGACCAACGATATATTATAGTTTAAAACTTCATCGCAGAGTGGCGAGACCGCTCCGATCGCTGCGGAAACGCATTTTCCCTCCAGCATATTTGGCCAGCACTAATTTTCTCTTTTCCCTCGCACTCTAATACCATCCACCCCGCAACCTCTGCATCACACATACACACAGCACTCTTCATTTTAGTCGTGTTCCAGCTTTTTACTCTCACCTAGCGCGTCCGCAGAGTATGCCATTTCTCGTTTCGACGACCGCACTCTCCGTCGTGCCTCGGGCGCACGCATTACGCACGCGCATTTGCACCAAATTAATTTTCCAACTCTGCCCATTCCATTTGCTATACGTGTATCATATACACAAACCCGGCGGGGCGCGCACTGCAGAGACCCAGACTAAAAGAGAGACGGGGAGAAAATATGAGCTTTGTTGATAAACCCGGCGACGTGTTCGTGCGTGCATTATATGTTCACACGACCCGCAGATACAGAAATAATCTAACTATCGATATATATAACGTTAATATACAATTTCTGTTAAAACTGCGCGCGGCCAAAGTGCATATCGTATTTTGTTGCCTTGTAACTACGATGATTGTCCTGCGGCGTGTGATTTAAATACATTCACGCTCGGAAAAATAACGAATATTTCAAGTATAATCACTTCACATAATATTTTCTCTCTCCTCTTTAAATTTTACGTTTAATTCGCGACGAAAAATCCGCTTATTTATACACAATGATCATTCATTATATCACACGAGTGTCTGTGTCGGTATTTGTGTGTGTTTATCAACGGGAAATTATTTTCCATCAAATTAAATTGGAAAATTGGCATGTGTGTTTATTTAACCAATTTCAAGCACCAAACTCGTCCGTTTTTCACATATCTATATAGTTTTCATTAATCTCTAAAGTATTGACAATTAAACAGAAAAATTTATTCATTAAAAAAAATTGTTAAAAAAATTATATTCATGAAAAAACAATTTTTCTTCAACAAATAAGAGTATCCAATTTCTAGAGATTAGCGAATTAGTCATTTTAAATAATAATTTTTCGTTTTTTTTTTTTTTTTTTTTAAGTTAAAGATTTTTTTTCTATACAAAATTTCGTGTCATAAACAGGCACTTTTCATGACTTTAAAAGTGATACCATAAAAATAACTAAAAATAAATAAATATTCGAATTAATTATATCAGATGAACAAAGTATTCAATATAATTAATTGAAACTCCTAACAAATAAATTATCTACCTAGTTGAGCTGATAAATAAAATAATTCTATTCTATACACTGCACACTTTCCCCCGCAAAAAAGTCGATAAATAAATTAATAAACACCTCTATAAACAGCAAACGAAATTAATATATCAAATGAAAGCCCATTGAATTACACAAATTTCCAATTAATATACATAATAATAAATAAAAAAATGTTTAATCATAAAATAAGATAAATTAGATTTTGTTAAAGCTGTGAGATGAGTGTATTTACCGGGGTAGAGACCGTTTGTCAAATTGTGGACAGTTAGGGTGAATTATTGGTGAAATTATATCTAATATGGTTGCAGTCGCGTCTAAGGTGGCAGGGGAACATTAGAATACATGTATTGGTATCTATTATCAGTGGGCATTAATACCAACGGTACTATCGCGTAGCACGCGAAGATAATTATGGGGGTGAAATATCGTGGACTAAGGCAGCAGTGGCGTTGGGGGCTGATGGAAATGCTCTTCTCTTACAGGCACGTTATAGTTTGAGTAGTTGTGACGTTGGGCAAATAGTTGAATAGGCCAAAGGGGTTGGTTTTCGCGAAGCAAGAGGCTTTATACAGGTCTGTGATAGACGTTGAGCCAGCTACGCCAACTGTCAGGGGTGTTATGATTTACACTATAACACCTTTTGTGGCGAATTCAATACGGCCACGTTGATAAAACGTATTTGCAGCCTTTGAGCAGTCTGTGCAATGTGCCCATGTACTCTATTTGTCTGTGTACTTGGTCTTGCACTCGGTATCTTGTTAAATTTCAGTCCCACGATGCTCCCCCGAGTCGATAACTCGAGGATGACAAAGTTTTCCAGTAACGCGCGTGCCACTGGGAAAACGCTCGAGCTCCGACTGCGGTTTCTCTAGTGTCCAATAGGGTTATGAGCTGTACTATACGTGAAATACACTTTCCAACTTCTTGCATAATCGTGGGTAATACTTGCGATGGAACACATCATTCTCATGGACGTCTGTCACTAAATTTTGGCTCACTTCTATCAACACCCTGTCACAATTACTCTTCGAAATTTTTTCTCATTAAATCATGAGGAACAGAAAATTTATCCAGAATTATCGTTATTTAAATTTTTTCCTGTAAATTGTTTAATTTTTTTTGTATGTAAAAGTATTTATTTAGTGATGAAAAAATATTTCCAAGAGAAAAAAATCGAATTTTTTTTCGTGTTAAACAAAAATGTTATTGATTCGCTGACTAGACAAAAACTTTGCACGAAAATCTCACGTTAAAAATCCAACTGATGCTACATCGTGTGTTCCTAGTCACGTCTGAACCTAGAAAAACTTAGTGAACGTCCTTTTAGACGTAGTGATAAATTTTTGGAATGTAAAATGACGATAGAGAGGACCATGATGCATGAAGCATTGCCCAGTAATTCCGTAAAATTTATCTCCATCTCGGATGACTTGATGCTCTGCAATAAATTTTGTTAAAAATCGACAGTCAATCGTTAATTTCTCCAAGTGCAAACGTGACTGGGATCACTGCTAAAGCAGTAAAATATTTTTAACGCCTATATCTATACTCGAGCGCATATTTCCGGGGATTAGACACTATATATATATACAGTAGGTACTACCAGTAGCGAATTACAGTGAAGAAAAAAAAAATTAAAAGAAGATTTTCTACGAATTATATAAGAGGAACCTAATGAATACAGGCGACCAAGTATCATGAAGAGTAAAACCCTAATTTTCTACCGGAAATGAAAATGGATGAGGTTAAATTGTAGCCGCACACAGTAAAGCCGATTAAACTTTCAGATAAGTGTCTGCAACATGTTGGTCAGCTCTGCGACATGTTTGTCAAAGATGCATAGCTTTGCAAATGTTCAATCAATTTCCCCAACTAGCAATTTTCCATCATCACGAACTTTATACCATACACTGAAAACCAATTAATTGACGCTGCCAATTTTTTCTAACTTTATCCATCAGAAAAAAAATAATTTCTCACTGTTTGCATGCCTCAAAGCCATTTGCAGACATCGAGGCAGTGTAACCGCATTTGAAACGGTAATTTAACAAGGGGGGAAAAAAATAGGCCCAAATTAATTAGAAGCGTGGTCAATTTCCAGTCTAGATCGTGAAGAAACGTTATTAACCTTGATAAAAAAAAAAAAACAAGAAAAAAATCATCCATAAATTCATATTGACAAATGAAAAATGCACAGGGCAGTAGAGCAAAGACGGCCCGAGTATATAAAACTTTCCAGGGGGCATTGCCAGACAATTTATACAGTGTTTGCCTTAAATAATAGATTTTTAATCCAAGCCTACGAGGAAAAATGAGTAGCCTACTCTGCTACAACTACTACGGAGATGGCTGTGGGGGTTGGTTCCCTGTGGGAACACGATGAGAGGGCTCCTCGGAAATCACGAGGCTGGCCGAATAAATCCTTGGCCGCCGGCAAACTTTTTCATCGGCCTCAACTGCACACAAGCTCACGCGCGCGCGCTGGTTAGTTCGCCTCAAGCGGATGTTAGCGGGGGCTAAAAACAAAAAAAAGCTCGGAAGTCCGGGAGGTAAATTCGTGTGTTTCCGATAGCCCAGAGAGAATTGGAAGCGGCAATTGCAGGTCCACTATCGGATCGTTGAGCACCGCTGGACCCCAACCGCAGAGTAGAGACCGTTCGTTCCACGAACATTCGAGTGTTTTCGTGGCTGCCACCCCGAAATACCCGCTTGCATCCCTGCCAACGTACCTCGCTAGAATCCGCAAATGTGTTTTCACCGGCTCGAACTACGTTCGGTTGGTCAGTCGATTGGTCTCTGCGTGTAGGCACCCACACATACACCAACTGTCCACATGGACCATTGACTGGATGTTGGTGTCATTTATATTCACGTCATCGACGTGCATTCGTGTGAAATAGCGCGATGAGGACCAGAAAGTCAGAGGGGAATATCAGATTGGGTCGACGACGCAAAGGAACACAAAGCCATTTAGTCGTTAGACAGCCAGCAGCACAACCTAGAATGCTAACTACATTCAATCCACTATTTTTTTCATTCTTCCTCTGAACACTATCACAATGCACAAACGCTAAAACAACAACGCTTCAATTGAAATAAGCTGCAGAAATAGACAAGCAATAAATACCCAAAGATTAGATCAGTAAAAGTCAGCATTTTCGGCAATAACTCGTGGAATATCACTGGATATTTGTATTTAGGACAGGAGGGCGCGCGGAAAAACAGTTGACACAAAATGCGTGAGCTGGCCAACCTGTCAAATAATACCTACATGCAATGGATTAGTTGGATTTATAGGCAATCCATGGGTTGACAGACTACATGGCTGATAAGATTATCTTTTTTTTTTTTTCAAATCATTAATATTGCGATGCCCCCCTTTTGACGGAGGGTTTTTTTTTCGTTGACGCATGAATATGCATGGTTTAGACAATGGTATTGTTCATGCTATTATCACGGGGGACACTGTGTACGATGAAATTTGAGAACATGTCAGTGATATTGACATGCGAGTGATCGCTTCATATATTACACAAGCCATTATATTCCAGTGAGTATATAGACGCGAGGCGGCATCTGTGTGTTTATATATAGTAACACATGGAGTTAACGCTCCATCAGGTCTCATTGGCTTGAGTAAGCTTGGGAAAAAGAGGTTTTTCTTTAGATTGAACGACATAAAACACGTATAGCTATAGGGCGACGACCAAAATATGTGCTGATGCGGTGTTCTAGACCAAAGGCTGGTAATAATACTCCAATGTTGGGTATATGCCGTTGGAAAGCCTCGTTATCTGGACATTTATCACCACCTGGAGCTCGACTATACTTAGCGGCTCATATTCACTCGTGCAAGCGTAGCTTGTGAAGTTGCAGAACAATGGAAAATTGAAATAATAGGGAGAGAGAAAGCGGTCTGAGCAACACCTCTCTTGTGAATTTGCCCGCGTGTGTAATACCTTCGGTCAAGAGCACGATAAAATTATAAACAGCCAGTTGAATAGACTGGTAAGGCGTATTAATAAGATATCCAACTAATCCAACCCCAAAAGCAGACCTGATCCTCCAGTGTGTGCTAGAGACCTCGGGATATATATACGCTTGCCTCACATCACGCTTCGGAGAATCAACTGACGAATAATTGACACGTGAAATCGCTCGCTGTGGGATTCCCCATGCGCTTACCCTCGGTACTTTTCGCCGGTCAAGAGAGAGTTCACTGAGAAACACACAGGAAAAAAAGAGCCAATAAGCGAATCTCGAAGCCGTTCAATATCCTGCGAATTCTACCCGCAGACTCTTTGTCTCTCGTCTCTATTCTTTTGGCTCTTGACTAATTCTTTTTTCCTCATTTTTTCTTATTAGTTTTTTTATTCGAAAGCTATGAGCTCCTTGTTCGCAAGGCATGCTGGCTCAGTAAAAATTCCAAACCTTTGGCGATTATCGTACACTCTGTGGTGGAAAATCTTTCAGTTAAAATCTAACCTTAAATTCACCATCAAAATTATAGTAAAATGTGCAAAAAAAAATTTCATCTGATTAAGAAGATTGAAGAAATTCTATAGAAAACGTACAATGTGTTATTAGAAATATACTAATCACATCTGTCATTAAAATTTCAAGAGCTTTTATCATCTAGTTTCGAAGAAATGACGTTACGATGTTGAAATTAAATTAAATTAAACAGATTTAGATGTAGTTAGTATTTGTAATTAAAATAACAAAAATTTGAGCACAAAAAAAATTTGATAACTTATCTAACTCATAAGTATCATTTTAATCTCTTTAAAATCAAAATCTCACTCGGTAAGTAATTAAAAAACTTGAATTATAATGTTAAATTAAATTCTAATGTTTTTTTTTTTCATCCTGATATAGCATGAATAAAAAATAAATGTCTTCGAATTAATCTGAAATGAAAAGTCTTTTTCTTGTTTCTAGGTGAAATAACTATCTCATATATGAATGTCTTGGTAAATTCCGGTAGATTTGAAAAAGAAAAATACCTCTTGATGATGAACAAAAACGAGTTCTGTGTTCTGCACTATACTGTTCTATACACT
Organism: Macrocentrus cingulum; assembly: GCA_002156465.1. NCBI lineage: Eukaryota > Metazoa > Arthropoda > Insecta > Hymenoptera > Braconidae > Macrocentrus > Macrocentrus cingulum. The sequence goes on from MVJL01010049.1 coordinate 24,688, forward strand.
AGCTATTTTTTTTCGAATCTCTCAGCTTTAACTAACTCTTCTGCTGGGATGAAAGTAGCACTTCCACCTTACGAGAAAAAGAGCCCATATCCTCGGCCATTTCCTTGTGCAAACGGATGGACGTGAGTCGTGCGGTTTTCATTCAATGTTTTCTCACCTTTCACGGTATATCTATACAAGAAGCAGCGCACTTGACGTTTATGTTATATCTCCAGCATGCTGGCCATCATGTCGAGGGTTTTTTAGGAAGGGGTTATTTTGATCATTGGAATTTCGTGGTAAGCCAAAGAAACAAAAATCATTGAACCTTATGAGACTGCCGGAGGATGCTGTAAAACTATAGCAGAAATAACCGTTTGGACATGTTGTGTGTGGAGCTGTGACGTTTCGCATATTTTTGCCGAGTTCCATTTCGTCGAGAGTGCTCTCATCTCGTCGCCCTTTTTTCGTACCACCCCAGTGTCCCTGGCTTCTGTCGTACTGTGGACAAGAAGGAAGCTCAAGTCCAGAAAGCTAGAGGAAGGCACATATCATTGTGCTGTAGAGTGGCTTGAATATTTCAACTGGACAGCAGGGCTTGAACGTGCTCTGTGCTAGCTATTCCTTTAGATATAGTTCATGCATTCGCCGAGGTAATGCTTGGCGAAATATTCACAGGCAGTGATTCGTTGGATGTAGGTATTTACCAAGTTTAAGCTTTTGATGTGCCCAATATCACAAATTTTTCGCCTTGCTATATATATATATATATGTAACAGACTGCAGGTTTTTGTGCTGCTTTGAAATCTAAAACTGTTGGAAAAGGCCCATCTCTCTCGTCATGTAAAAAAAAAGAGCGAAAAAAGTAAATAAAAAATTCTAGAGATATTTCTTGAGTTTGGATCTGAGCAAAGGGAATATCCAATGTGCTCCCATAGCTGTGCATCACCACTCATCCTATCAGAAAAAGCTCTTTCGTGAAGTCTACTGATGGTTACTCGATATTTCATTCGTCACTCTACACGAATCACGCTGCAAACAACTTACTGCAGCAGTTACTAAGATTTATCAGCAGTTAAAAAGTTCGTTTATTAATCTGGTTTATCACATGTCCTTTCTCTGTCTCATCCAATCAAGGTCTTTTCACTTTTGTGACGCTAACTTTTTGTAATTGAAAGGATTATAGCTAAATTAATGGCTCAATATCACCATTGATATTCCACAGAACCGATAAATATCGTTTTTATTTGGAAAAAAAAAAAGTTTAAAAAGTGATTTTTCCGTCAGCTAAATTTTTTTTTCCACTTTACCAACTATTATAACATCCTTCAAAAAAAAAAAAAAAAACTTTTAGTATAAAGGAAAAAATTATTGAAATTAAAAATTTTACGGTTTTAGTAATTTTTGCCTGACAAAAATTTAAGATAATAATTTGTACAATTTAATAATAAAATTATAGTTATCGAGTTATCACAAAAAATGGAGGAAAAAAACTTTTGAAAAATCCTAGTAAAGACTAAAAAAGACGTTGGATAGTGGAAGAAAATTTGATAAAATTGAGTTGAGCGAGTGGCAGAGGTGGAAAAATATGTGAAAATGTAAGAAAACAAGGCGTATGAAGACTAGACGTGGTCTAGCCGGCCTCAGTGTTCGATATATACACTTTAAAGATCATAACTATGTCACAGCTTCGGTGGAGCGAATTCTCTTGGGCTATTTGCTGCCACGGACGCAGAAAGGGGTAGCGAGGCTGAGCGGGACGGCGGCGGCTAGAGGATGGGCGGGTTAAGTTTACGGGGTCAGTTTGTCGAGAGGCGGTCGTGGGTGCATACGGGGTGGCAGTTCGGGTGGCTAGCTACTACCCTCGCCGGGTTGCAGCTCAAGCCAAGCGGAGAAGGTGGCCCGGGGGCAAGATTTAAGTCCTGACAACGTCTCAAGCCCAAGTGCAACCGACTAACGCTCACGTGGGTAATGCTGCTCTCGCTTTTGCTCGCTTGCCATCATGCTAAACTTCGGTCCTTCGCCAGTAATGTTACAAAAAAATTTACCCGCGAAATTTCAACTGAATTCAGGTGAATTATATCATAGGGGATGTCTCTCTCTCTTTCGGTGTGTGCCGCGTGACAATTGGAACGAGAGTAAAACTTGGTTCATTGTGATGATGCACTTTAATGTCTATATTCAGACGCGTATAAAACTTATCCATACTTTTGTACTGATAAAGATCTCGGTTGGAAAAGTTATGGCCGTTTGCGAACTAATCGACCTCTCTGCGCCCGCTTTTCCACGAGTTGTCTCAAACTTTTTAAGATTTCTCTCCATTTCTTTTTGTATTATTCACGTTATGTTATTCAAGAGAATTTTTATTTTTATTACTTAGACATAAGAAGTGCAGATAATCTTTCAACTTCCGTCATGTTTTGATGTAGTACCGACTGTTATTATACTTGTATTGATTTGTTACGATATACTTTTCTTCATATTTTATATTTCAATATTTTCACAAGGTATCGAGTATAGCTATGTTACAATTATCCATCTAACTTTGAGTATTATGAAAATTTTATTTTTCAATTTATCTCTTAAACTTATTCAATTACTACAAGAAAAATGTCGATACAATTTGGAAGAAATTTTTCAATGTTTCTAAGTTCAATATTTGAAATATATCATTTTTTTTTTTTTTATGGATTTATCATCTTATTAGAAAGTTTACAAGAGATTTCTTTGATGAAAAAAATTAATTCTAAACTTTTTAATAATATATAATAATATTTATGTTGTAGAATTTTTGGAGTTTAAATTCCATAAATGACCATGGACCGAATTGATAGTAATTACAACGTAAGTGGTTAATAGGTACCTTTAACCTGTTTAACCCAATTTTAACATGCGTTTTCATTGGTCAAATATATTTGATATCAAAGTTTACTTTGGTTTACCCGTGCTTTCATTATTTGCTCTCATGTTTTCTCCTCGTGCGAGAGAGTATTTTACGTTGAAAATTACTGTGAAACGCGCGTGCGATAACGTGATGTTTCACTAGTGCTTTTTATTTTCAAATGCATAAAATTTAATTCAACAGCATAGCAAATTTATCTCAATAAAAATTATCATTATCAAAAAACTCAACCTTAAAAAAATCAAAACTAAAATATTTGAAATTGTTAGAATATTTTCCAATATATAGTCAAACTAAAATTTGAAATTTCAGAAAATATTTGATTTAATGGTTTAATGTTTGAAATATTTATGTAAGCATGAAAAACTGTTGTTTTTTTTTTTTTTTTTCTTTCTTTATACTATGAGATTTAATTCGCGGCATTAGGAAGTGCAATTTCTTCGTGCAATGGCAAACTTATGCTATGAAAGTCCCAGTGGAGTAGAGAAACATTTGATTCAGTGTATACTTTGCAAGACAGTTGCTCAACGAGAAACTAACTTAGTGAGGATATAACTACGCAAAGTCACGCTTTGCAAGAGAAGAAAGTCAACTACACATGAATTCTCGTTTTGAAAATGAACATAAGCTCAACTTGACTTTATCTTCATCATCTATCCTCTCACTTTTGTTAGGTAAAACAATTTTAATGTGTCTATAACACTTGCAACTTCAGTCAATACAGTTGAATTGAGACTTGGAAAAAATTATTTACAACTTAATTCGAAGGTTTTTTCACATCATTCACAATTGCACGAACCCTTTTAATTAAAGTTTTAACGCCTAACATTGCGCAATTCAGCAGACAGATTGATAGTACTCCGTCATTTTGAAGCATCAGACATCTCTAACAATAAGTCAGCGAAAAACGAATTCTCAAATAACGTGAACACCATTAACTACCGTGGAAATGACTTACTCACAAGATAATAGAACTCGTAGAGACACTCAAAGCAATCTCGACAGAATTTAGGTTGTGGCCAGTAACATAAAAACTATAGAAGACGTGTTAAGTGTTCAAGTGAGTTCAATGAATTTTCAAGTTCTAGTTTCTCGATATTTCACTTGAATAAAATTTCGATTATTACAATTTTTTTCTATTCATCCTTGTTATAATCATCTAAAAAAAAATATACTTCAAATACTTTTTTACTTTCAAGTTAAAAAAATATCACATTTTTAGCTTGAATATTAAAATTAATATTTTTCAAAATAACTAACTAATATTTTATCATAATAATTCCATTACGTGAAGGGTAAACTAGAAAATCATGCGAGAAAAACTTGAATTTAAGCAGTTGCGAAAAGTAGTAAAAAAATTACAATTCTTCACACGTTCTTCAAATCATTCTGTTGAATTTATCAACTAACAGTTCTTGATAAATGATATACTTTCAAGAAGAGCGAGTATTATAATTTAATGATTATAATATAATAGTTGATTAATCGTGTCAGAAGTGAGAAAGAAAATTACTGAAATATGTTAAAAAGATGGAATATTATCTCCTCGTGAACGATGGGACATTTCAAAGAAGAAATTCATCAGGATGACTGGAAAGTCGTGGAAAATTTCGTTCCGCTGCTAGTTTATCAGTTCTTATCAGACTTGCCTTTCGATCTTTATTTTGGCAACTGACAGTTTGGTCGGAAAGATATCCCTTTCTGAATTTCGCCTGTTGGATTATCTGCAAAGCTCCTGAGATCAAGTTGGTCTTCTCAATTTTCTTCGTCCTTCGTCTTGTGTCTAAATCTTTTTCGTTGACATTTCTTTTTCCTCTCTTTCTATCTCGGAATTTTTATTCTTTATTCGCCAATATTTCCACATTATCTCAAAAGATCGCGTGGCTTTACATGAACAAACGAATCGACAAAAAGAAGAAAAAAAATTCCACGACATTCTAAATTTAAAAATAAATTTTTTTTTTTCACTTCAAGTTTACTTCTTATTATTTTTATATATACTCCTGGAGGATGAAAATACTTAAATTTTAATGATCAATTTCTAGTTAGTGACAACAAACGACGTTTTAGAACCTATTTCATCCAAGCAATGCCTCCTAATTGCCTAATATATGCATTATCATCATAGAATATATTATAAAAGTGCAGAAATGCAAGTAGAAAGTGTCAATAACAATTTTACTGGCATGGCTCCTTGAAGCGTGTGGCACTGGCGTTTGAATTGAAATCGATTTTTCTATAACGACTCTTTATGTCTTCGTGGAAGGCCAAATATGTAGGTTTACATGTCGAGAGGTAGATTTTTTTTATATTTTTCCTCAAATATACCTGTTCAAAATCAATGCCAATTACGTACAATTCTAACCGTAAAATCTATATAATCAACCTTCAATCACATTTGTTTTTTCTACCATCAAAGTCTAAAAAAAGTAAAAAACTGTTTCGCGAGAGTTTTAACTCCTCTATTTATACTCTGACATTAAAGCTATTTAAAATTCAAACGTTTTTGAGTTTGACGAGTAAAAAAAATTTTTTAAAGAAGTTTATAGATTTTTAAGAATTTTTTCGACACAAAAAAATAGCTACATTCGCCATTTTAATTTGGTTTCTCTACTACAAAAGTCGGTTCCAGTTGGAGTAAGTACCGCACTTGCGATATGAAATAAATCTAATGAGTAAACTTACGAGATTTCACCAAAGGGGGCGAAGGCTTCTCTCAGCGTTTGCGTCTCGATTTCCGGGCTCAGGTCTCCAACAAATATGTGATAGTGTTCTGAAACAAGCGCAGAGTAATGGTTATAAGTATCTGGTGTTTACTTATCGCATAGTGTGTAACAGTTTAAACATTGAATATATTGCCAAGTATGCTCAGGGATAATATAGGAGTATATATTTTCATCGTTGAGACATGTAATTATATTTTGACGGGAAAATTACTTGGTGGTGTGTGCAAAATAAATATCATTATAAAATATATGTATGTCAAATTGTTATATATCAAGTTAAAAAATTTTTTTATGATCTTTATAAATTTAAAATGAATATTAAAGAATGTCTTTTTTTTAGTTAAAAAATTTTTCACCATTAGAAATTTTATATTTGCTGAATATAAAATTTTTTTTCTGCATCCAAAGGCGATGATGAATGCATAAAAGCGTCGATATACCGACTGACGTGGAAAACAAAGATGATATTCAGTGTGAAAAAGCATGGAGCGCGAGGAACCGCAACCTTTCACATAGGACCTTGTATAAATCTTGTCGACGATCGCACTTGGACACTTGCGAGTTGAACGAGTGTGTATAGGTGCGCATAGGCGTGATGGTTACAGCCCACCTCTACTCGCGATGCGCTCACTATTTGCATGACAATATACCTCTCATCCTGGAGCTTCACTACGTTTACGTCCACGCGGACGAAACCACGATCGGATCTCTTTTCCCAGTGTGTGCGCCGGCTCCTTCAATGATTTATTCCAAGATATAATTTAAAGCACGCCCGGGCTCTCTACATCAACTATTCTTTCGCTTTGATTTTCATAATAATACCGAGCGATCACCGACCCATTGAGAGTTTTTTTTTATCAGCGTAAAACCTCTGCATCATCGCACTTTAAAAGACGCATGTGCTCACATTATCCACATTTTTTTCCCCTGCCTCCATAGAAAAAAAAAGCACAAGAAGTTAATATATTTTTTTATTAAAAAAAATATATTAACACAATACATGATTTCTATATTAAAATTATAAAAAAATATGAAATAATATAAATTTTTACATAAAAAATTCCATTATTTTTTTCTACGGGGGCTACTTCAAACTATTTTTAATTTTTTTTTTCACATTTACCAGGTAAATTTCAATTAAGAAAAAAAAAACAATTTCACTCATTAATATTAAAAAAAAAAATTCTGAAATAAAAAAATGTATATTCAGAACATAAAAATATTTGTTTTTTTTGTTTTTGTTTTTTTTTTTTTTTTGTAATTTCACCTACTTTAGGAAAATCAACGTAATAAACTAGTTCAGACATAATTACGTGTATTTACCATACCTGTTATTCGTGTTTATTATTTTCAAATAGGTAAATAATAGCTGACTATTAAAATATTATCAGCCATGCAACCATTATATCCGTTTACTAGTTGTAAACACAACAAACTCTCAATAGCCTCAAAATTCGTACCCTAAAATATCCAAAAAAAAAAATTAATTTAACTATTGTAAATTAATTTCTCCACCTTTCAAATAAATCAAGTAATTGAAAAAAAAAAAAAAACTATGTTGCATCTTATTTCTCCTTGAATTGAATTGAATTCATTTATCTCTAGCATATAAAGACACGAGAATTTTCCAGAGGACGAAATTTTTACTCTAACGCAGTAATTCTTGGCAGTAGTTGACGAGGTTGGAGGTCGAAAATCAGTACTGGAAAAACCCACGATGAAATTTCACGGACAACACTGCTGCCAAAGAAATTTAGAGGTCTTTTTTTTCGAATAGTAAAAGGGTCAAAAGGATGAGGGGGAGCGAGAAAGAGAAAGAGAGCAGGAACGAGTGGTCTCTGAGATTCACGAGGCAGCTAAATGCCAGGATGGGGTGACAGCACACCGAGTACGATAGTCCTGGGTCAAATTTATTTCACGATTGCGGGCATGCTATTGTCGAAATGGCTGGAAAGGCGCAAGTGGCGTCGCGGGGAGCGAGTAGAACGCACGTGAATCCCTATCGCTTCAATACTGTCGTGGTATATCTGATGTCTATAGGCACATGCCTATATATGCTAAATATATATTTATAGAAGGCTCTCGTGAAAAGAGTTATAACCCTAAAGAAGAATATAGTTCAAGCCATATATCTTTATTGGCATCCCTAAAAATTTCTCTGGGTCTTTTTAATCAACGCTCTTTGCCACCGCCTGCACAAGTTAAACTTCTGCATAAAATAAACACAAAAACGTGAACTTGTAAAAGAGAAAAAAAAAATATATTTCATGTGAAAAATTGTATTTGTAACATATACACTTTATCACACTGGATCAAACGCTTTTGCATGTTTGTTGCTTTTGTTATGCATGCATACATGTATAAAAATTGCTCGGCATATTTTATTTATCTTCGCAAGATTGACGCTGATGCCGTGAGTTCACGTGTAGAGCCACACACACACACACACACGCACTTATACAGCGTTTTACATGTTTAACTGGTCGTAACCGGGCGAGCCGCCGGTGCTGAACGGTTAAATAATAAACCCGTCTTCAGTGCTATTTACGAATAGAATTGTAAATAAGACTGACATCATTTGAAATGCCAACGAGCAGTCTCAAAATGAAGTTTAAATTGCGCGTAGTGTGGCGACAGTGAGCGGTATATAGGCAAACGATAGTCGCACGTTGCGAGACTTGACTTTCTCACTCTCTCGCTGTCGTAAAACTGCCTACGTGTGTATTAAAAATTTCTAGTGTCAATCAATTGCTTTAAATTGTTTTCTATGGCATTTATATTTAATTTATAGACTCAATACTCCATTTCACACACGCATAGATCGAGTCCCTAATTGAAAAAATTTTTTAATTCATTCATTTACATCCGAAGCAGTGATAAATGTTCTCGTAGAGTTAAATGAAACTGTTTAAAAATAATAATGTGAATTTTTGAATTATTAATATTGAAAAAACAAAAAAATTTATAATCGTTGATTTATATAGAGATTTTATAGAGTTTTTTAGGCGCAAAAACTGCAATCATCAAAATATAATTATTTTAATCATGAATCTTTTCGGATATTGGGTATAGTGAATTCTTAAAAAAAAAATATCCTAAACGGAAGTACATGAAATTCTGTAGGTTAGAAAATATTTAGAAGCAATAGAAAAATTTTTAATGGTGAAATAAAGCTTTCATGAATGAAATAGGGGTAGTTTATTGGTACGGTAAATTTATGGCAATTTCGATAGACCATTTCGTGTGAGTTAATCGGTGAAATTTTTCCGGCAACACGATGAGCACACGAGAGAGGTAATGTAAAATGATGTTGAAAGAGACATCGAGCTGATGCATTATCCGTGTCTTTGGGATGAAATTCGAGCTCATGTGCATCATCGGTTGACCACGAATAACAGGGCGCCGTTTATTATCGCGGTTGGAATGTCAGAAATGGCAGTAATTATTTCCCCAGTGATGCGACTGAAACCACGCGGCTATTATCGTCATCGCCGCTTCCATCGCCATGTTTATTAACATCATGAGACAAGCATATGGACGGATAGCCGGCGGGGCAAGCAATACGAGAGAGAAAGAGCGCATCACTGATGACGCCGGCGCGGTATAATAGAGTTCGTACTATAGTATAGTAGTCGCGTATTGCCGTTTACTCACCCGCATCATCATCACATTTATCCAGCAAATTTCGCGCAAGCTCTAGCTACTTGTACAACATTACTTCCACTGCCCTGGGACGTACTGAACTGCCCTCTATGCACTATCTGCAATAGTAATTTCAAATTACCATTTGATGATTGTATTTCCGGCCGGCCGGTCCAACACGTAATAAGCGGTTCCGGCTATACTTGCATATATATTGTAAATTTCCTGGTGAAATTTTTTTCAACTCTATTCAAACTCTCCCTGCTAACAATTTCTCAATATATTAATTTTTTTTACAACCCTTAGGCGAAGCAATAGAGTGTGCTACTTGCTTAGTCGATTTTTGCTAATATTTCTAGTTAAAATCACATGGTAATCGATGAATTTTGGTTAAATTACTGTATAAATATTTTTTTTTTCTGTTTACGACACTTGAATAATTATTTAAAAAAAAAATTTGATATGTCCCCTTTTTTTTGTTACAATCAATGATTTATTTTCGTTTTTTACGACCGTCTGAAATTTTTTTTTCGACGTAAACTCGACTTATCATATAGGTGACTTTCCATATTTTAAAATTAAATTATAAATTTTCTAGGACAATAATCAAAAGGGGTATGCTCTATCGTTTCATCATCTATTTTTTTCTACTTGTGTAATTTTTCATTAAAAATTTTAAATCAATTTTTAAAATCTGACGATTTTTTATTTATTGATTTTCTAAAGTTGTAAAATTTTGATAGAAAATTTTAAATTCAACGTTTTAGAACTTGGAATTTTCTAGATTTTTTAAATTAATTTTTTAGCAAAGTGATTCATAAAAGTTTAGAAACATTAAACTTTTTTTCACTCAAAATTGTGTATAATTGAAAAAAAAAATTTTTTTTTCCACTATACAAAAATATTCCATACAATTCTGAGTGTAAAAAAAAACTTAACATAAAAATGTGACAGATATCATGAGTAACATTAAAAATAAAACTCGATCAACGAGAAAATTCGCCAGATTAAATTGTCAAAAATTTTCGTCAAAACACTTGTGATTGACACTGGTAAAAAGTTTGCGCGAAAGAAGAATAAAAAAAACAAACGGGCGGGAACTATAAGAGGAAAGAAGTACAATGAGAAAATGGAATGAAGTGAAAGAGAGATCTATTGATTTTTCAAAGTAAAAGTCTCTGGTTCCTTTATTGGTACGACATCGCCGTGGGCGAGCGCGGCATTGGCTCGTGGATCAGGGATTCCTGCAATTCCGTAAAAGACACTGGGAAACGGGTGAAAAGTTGATTTACAGCAGCAAACAAGCTTTCATATCTGCCATATATAGCGCTTTGGCTGTCTGATGATAATAGTCTGTGAAAGTTTATATAGCCCGTCGCGAAATGCAGTCATATCAATATCTTCCACGCAAATATACCAACACAATAGAAAATATATTTTTAATAAATAATCTGATGTGACACTTGAACTGTGGATATATATTCTCTGCGTGAGAGGCATTATAAATGATACATTGATAAGTGCTATTTTGTGCAATTTCCGAAGCTGTGAATACCAATGGATCGTCTATCCTCGCTACTGTACACACGACAGAGTCCGCAGCAGTATAGGGAGCTTCTGTGCGTTGTGCACTCACTCGCGCGAGCTGTGACAGGCGGTTTCAGAGAGCATACGCGAGCGCCACCGTCGATACTGCCGCGAGCTCGTAAATCGTCGTGATTTAGGGGATGACCGACATATTGGTTGCCGCGGAGAGCTCGGACTCTCTGTACTATACGAGGGGATATGTAGCTGCCGTCGAGGGATAGAGCTATTACTGCGCCGCGCTCCATGCATATCTCTTCGAATCCAAAATCGTGCACGAGCGGATTAGATATGCTTCTGCTGCCATCAGAGATCGGCGTGTATCACGCCGCTACTTGGGTGCATCAAGAAGACATTATTCAATTTATATTCCTTCACCTCAAAATTTATTACACTAACGCCATTTAACCTGTTATCCTGCTCATGATGGACAACAGCCACTATATTCTACTGGAATTCTTACGAAATTAATTTTTTATAAATTACTACCATGTGCAGGCCCGCTTTGCTGGCTAAGTTTTTTATTTTATGGAATTTATTTGTATAACTGAAAGTTAAAAAATCATGTCAGGGTGTTGTTGAATTTTTTTTTTTTTTCGTGTTTTTTACTCGATAAAAAAATATCATAGGTCACATGAATAATTTCCCGATAATTTGAGATTCAGGCGGTAGGCAACGGTCTTTAAAACAATGCGAGGGGTTTTTTTGGACTCTATAAACTATAGAAAAAAATATTCTAAACTTTGATGTGGATTATATGTATGTATAGTAAACAGCGGTGTGACTTAGGAATTGCTTGGACTTTGATGGAAATTAACCTGAAAATTTTGGAATTTTTAAGTGACATTTCAAGCGATAAACATTAAAATAAAATTTCATGATACATATAAGCCCAAAAAAAAAAATTGTAAAATATTTAATAATGCCTGTTTTATAAAAAATATTGCGTAAAAAAAAAATTCTGTTACGTTAAGATCAAATTTTTATTGATATTTTGATATAAATAGATATTTCTGATGGTCAGCACGTGTCACCAGTTTGGTAATTCAACTTTATTTTACAACCTTTGAGCCTAACCCTATTTTTACGATCAACAAAAAAATTCTAGTACTAAAAATAATAAAATTGCTGACAGAATTACGTACATAAAAAAAAATTCCATCCCAATGGTCTCACTGGTATCAAAACCATTCACAGTATATGTCCCTATACAAAAAAATCAGAGTTAACTGATTTAATTAAAAATACTAATTTTTTATTTACTCTTTGATAAAATTGAAATAAAATTATTTTACATGAAATAACTCAACTAATAAAAAAATTTTTTTTTCCCCATGTAACCATCAGATATCAATCAAATCTTTAAATTTAGCATTCGTTTCTACTCTACAAAACAATCATTCATCGTAAAATTTCAACAACCAATCATACATCACACTTTTCAATCTACGATTTATTAATATTTCATATTCAATATCATACAACGCTTGCAAAACTTCTATATAATGAATTAATGAAAAACTGTCGCGGGTGGCTGTCGGTTTGGTTATAACTGTCCTGTAGTATTCTCGCAATTCTGCATCAATTTCAGATTCTAGAATTAATATTTACTGTTCAAAGTTTGTCATAGTAAAGTTGGTCTAATTATTGTTGGTAACTGTTTTGCTTGTATTCTCCACTGACTTTCAGATTTCATCCTGAAGCCTGTCGACTAATTTCCAAAGCCATTTTAATATATAAAGTTTAGCTAGACACCCACCCAAAAAAAAAGAAGAAAGAAACGGAAAAAAAAAACAGACATTCCGTTCTAACAAACTTTAAGCCACAAATCTAGCTCCTGCGGTAAGTTATGTATTTCAACCTCTAAGGTTATAGAGCACATACGTATAGTAAATAGGAGGTTCATGCGTTCTCCAGGCGTATCAGTCGTGTATCCATCAACTGTACGTACGTGGCGCCATGCCAAATTGATGCTGTTTGCCGTCGCCGTAAGCCTCAATCTGCTCATCGCTCGTCCCGTTGCATTACACACAGGTCATCGCTGGTCCTTTAACACGTGCCACGCTAAGCTTAACCGCATTATGGATACTCCAACACACACCAACTATATCCCTTGTTTGCTGCACTAGTTGCATAAAAATATCTATTTTTTAATTTTCATTCACGCTAAACTTGCAACAATTTCACTTGTACCATTTTCTCTCACACAAAAATTAACGCCCGAGTTTGAGTGTTTAACTTTCTGCCTTATGGGCCATAATCTTCAAAACTACACAAATATGTCAGATCCATAAAATTCCAGCGATAAAATTCGAAAAATACTTTTACCCCCTGGTAGAAAAAAATATAAAGCTTGCAAGAAACATCTGGAGAAAATTTCATTTGTCCTTTCACTCATCCGAATATCAAATACACAATTTTGTTCATAAAAATTTGGCTAAAAAAAAAATTCCAAGTTTTTCTAACGATAAAAAAAAAAACTTTTTATGATAAAAAAAAATTTTTTCATGTTCATAACTAATTGTACGGATTTTAAATGACATTTTTCAATTAATTTTGTTGGGAATTGAGTTAGAAAAATTGGAATATTTGACGTGAGAAGAAAAATTGGATTTTTTTTGGTGGAAAAATTTTTGTAAAGAAAGGCAACGTGATTGATATTTAGTAAATAATAGGGAAGTGAATGGAGGGGTGATGTAATGGGTAATCAATTAAGCTCATTATGTTAATGGATGATGCGTTCAAAGGACATAAACGCCGGCCACTTGAGTCTCTTATTGTCGACGACGACGGCGATGCTTCACGAGTGAGCGTTCTGGGACGAGCATCATGTCTATATGTGTGTGATGACACAGAGCTGCACACTGAAAGCGGAGAGAGAGAGAGAGAGAGAGTGATATCGAGGGAGGGCGGGAACGTAGTCGTGTTGGGGTTTCCACGACAAGACGGATCGCTTGCATTGATCAGGAGCGAGCGTGTAGGGTCTTGTCAAACTTAGCCTCGGCGCAACCCCCGCAGGCGACATTGACAGCGAGAGAGAGACTATATTCCGCGATCTCTCGCGGACTGATGAGTAGAGAGCTCCTCAGCGTGTGTAGAGCTTCAAACTGAATATATGCGTAACGAAGTGTCAGTTCAAAAAGTTCAATGAGGCTACACCAACTTTGTGCAAACTTCATGGAAAATATATTTACTAAACTCCATTCTAACGACATTCACTCTCATATGACTTGTCTAAGCTACTATAATAGTTTAAGACTTGGTAATCATATTTAACATCGTGACTAATCAATAATCCAGTCTCTTACTGTATAAGATCTTTAGAATTATTATTATAGACGATGTATTGCTCCGTTAAATCGAGTGAAAAAATTGTAAATTCAATTTTTAACGCAAATTTTTTATAAAAATTTAATTTTTGAATTCTTTTTAATGGAAATACTCAGATTTTAATGTTTTTATAATTTTTCCGCTATCAATTAGTCGTAAAAAAAAAATTTCCAAAATTCAAATCGCAGAAAAAATTGTTTATTGTTAAAAAATTAAACGATTCAATTATTGAATCAGTAAAAAAAAAATTGCAAATTCAATTTTCAAAACAAATTTTCTATTGAAATTGAATTTTCATCTTTTTTTAATGATAAAAATCAGATTTTAATGTTTTCAAAATTTTCACAGCATCGATTGCTCGTAAAAAAATTCCGAAAAGTCAAATATCTCATGAAAAAATTTTTTTTTCTGTTGGAAAATGAAACAATTTACCCTCTAAGAATTTTTGTTAAAACGCGTAAAATAAACAATAAAATAGATAATAAAAATATAAATGTAATAAAAAATGAAAAAAAAAAAATTATTTGTTAAAGAAATCAGTTAATTTTTTACAGTTAAAAAACCGCATGAATATTAAATGACAATTGGTTTAATTCCCTGAGAGAGTATAATAGTGTCAACATTTTGCATGATTAAAAGGTGGCATTTGCAGGTAGATAAACTTGTAAAATCGATAGATTTCATTGTCTCCGAGTTCTATTGTATAGGAAGCAGTAGCCTAATATAACTAGCCACATGTAATGCACACATTATTACTATTAGAATGTCGGTGAGAGTTGGCGCCTTGGCCAGTAGTACGACGCGCGCGCGTTTGCCGGCTTCACGGCCCAACAGAGTTCTAATTAATTACCAAAGTAATTATCTGATGATTTAGGAAGCCAGGGAGGATTTTCGCGCGCGCACTCAAGCTCAAACGAATTACTATTATCCGCGCGAAAACTAACTGCCACACAGCGAATAAAGTATGAATCTATATATGCAAACGAGCGGCGACGCGAAGGCGCGTGACCGCGCGAGCACCTCCGCACCGCACATTTTAACCCGGCGTGTTGGAACAGTCATGAACATGTAAGCAGTCTGATGTATATACATACTGTCATAAAGCTGTCGGTCACGTGGCACTTTCTCACCCTACTCCAACACATCCGATTGTGGATCAGCTTTATCTTGAGCACTCTTCTTGCACTCTTCATTGTATAACCGCCCTCTGCTCCTCAAACCCAACTCTTTTTTCTCCAACGATTTTTCCCCGGCTGTCCGACCGGTGAGACTCGTTATCGCGCTCTCGGAATACCGCAGTAGTCGCACACACTGGCGGTTATATCTCTGCGGGCAGAGATCATTAGCACCGTGAACACACACCGACGTGACCTCGTCCACTGCCGCCGCCGCCGCCGTATAAAAAACAAAAAGACTCCGCAAAAGAACTTTTCATGTGTGAACCCAACTCACATTGTAATTATATAATCGTAAATTAGCCGAGAATTAGCGTAATTTTCACTCACTACCTAATATATATTGTATATATTTTATAGAGTGATTACCAGGGAGGATTTTCGCGCGCGCACTCAAGCTCAAACGAATTACTATTATCCGCGCGAAAACTAACTGCCACACAGCGAATAAAGTATGAATCTATATATGCAAACGAGCGGCGACGCGAAGGCGCGTGACCGCGCGAGCACCTCCGCACCGCACATTTTAACCCGGCGTGTTGGAACAGTCATGAACATGTAAGCAGTCTGATGTATATACATACTGTCATAAAGCTGTCGGTCACGTGGCACTTTCTCACCCTACTCCAACACATCCGATTGTGGATCAGCTTTATCTTGAGCACTCTTCTTGCACTCTTCATTGTATAACCGCCCTCTGCTCCTCAAACCCAACTCTTTTTTCTCCAACGATTTTTCCCCGGCTGTCCGACCGGTGAGACTCGTTATCGCGCTCTCGGAATACCGCAGTAGTCGCACACACTGGCGGTTATATCTCTGCGGGCAGAGATCATTAGCACCGTGAACACACACCGACGTGACCTCGTCCACTGCCGCCGCCGCCGCCGTATAAAAAACAAAAAGACTCCGCAAAAGAACTTTTCATGTGTGAACCCAACTCACATTGTAATTATATAATCGTAAATTAGCCGAGAATTAGCGTAATTTTCACTCACTACCTAATATATATTGTATATATTTTATAGAGTGATTATATACAGCGAGAAAAAAATTATTTTTCACTTATTTGCAATGCGAGAAAAAAAAATCAATTGACTAGAGAATTTTTTTTTTTTTCAATCACATACAAACAACTAATTCATATTTTCCCCGGCTTGAAAATTTTTTCTATTCACTTAAATTTATCTAAATTTACGCGCAGTAATAAATTATTTTTTTCATTCATATATGAAAAAAAAAGAGTAAAAAAGTATATATTTCAGCATATAATTATGTTTATCTACATGCGCAACATTTGAAATGGGGATAAAAACCTTGTAAAAAATTTATATAACCACAGATAGATATATTGAGCTAGCGTCAATAAAGAGTAAATCTGTTGGTAATTTTCAAAGTAAAAATTCCCAGACGATAATATTGACGCAGAGGGAGAGAGAAATCCTAGCGGAAATAAAAAGTCTATTGAAAAAGTATATGTAGCCGTACATAAAATATAGAAATTGTTGGGCGGTAGTGTGGGTGTGAGCGGCGTCGAGAGAATCAACGAAAGAAACTGGCGGGGTGAGTCTTCGTTAGGTCGTTAATTGCGAGAGAGGCAACCGGGACTTGGGAGGGAAAAATGAGCGCCGGAGGAAGGAAGGAAGCAAAGGAATAAAAAGTGTATGAGGTCGGCGAATTCGTGTATCTATGCTTTTCTTTTATCTCCATCTTTTTCTCGCTCTCTTGATGCATGCACACGTTAGGGGGTGTACGCTGCACGTTGCAAGATAGAAAGACACAGTGAGAAAAGCCGCGCGCGCGCGCAATCTTTTTCTCGCTCTCTTGATGCATGCACACGTTAGGGGGTGTACGCTGCACGTTGCAAGATAGAAAGACACAGTGAGAAAAGCCGCGCGCGCGCGCCAGTACGATATATAGTATGTGCTTCGGTTTGTAGAAAAGTTGAGTCTCTGAAAGGCGCGTGCACTCCACTCATACCCTCTATATATAAAACATTGAAAAAGGCTGTTTTTATTTCAGTGCGATTCAATGCAGAAAAGTTGAGTCTCTGAAAGGCGCGTGCACTCCACTCATACCCTCTATATATAAAACATTGAAAAAGGCTGTTTTTATTTCAGTGCGATTCAATGCATTCGTGAACGCGCGCAAGCACGCGCGCAACTGCTTACACAATACCCTCTATATATAAAACATTGAAAAAGGCTGTTTTTATTTCAGTGCGATTCAATGCATTCGTGAACGCGCGCAAGCACGCGCGCAACTGCTTACACCATAGCAGCTGCTCGTACACACCGATGTATACGCCCTCGGGCATCGCTCACTTTACGGCGCTTTAAATTGATGGATTTACCTCATCGATGAGGCAACACCATAGCAGCTGCTCGTACACACCGATGTATACGCCCTCGGGCATCGCTCACTTTACGGCGCTTTAAATTGATGGATTTACCTCATCGATGAGGCGAAAATACGATTGCAATATTTAAAAAATACAAAAAAAAAAACGAAAAAAAAAAGTTTGAAAATTTCGAATAAATTGAAAATAATGGTTGAAAAAATATACGAATAGATTCACGGCCATGATGTGAGTTTGGTCAGCTGTTACCTCGCTAAATTTTAAAGGTTTGAATTATTCTGCAATGCGCCTCGCTGACTCTACTCTCTCTATGTGTGCATGGGGGGCGTTTGTATTTATTTTTTAGTTGGTAATTTTTTTTTTTCGTTTATTTATAGATGATTTTTTTTTGCGGTTGAGACACCTCGTGCTGGGTTTTTTGTTTGGTTAAATATTTATTTTTATTCAGCAGGTTAATATTGCAAATGTATACTATACTATTTTCTACAACGAGTTTTTTTTTTTTTTATACCGTGAAAATTATAAATATTTTATCTGTGACCTCGATTTCACGTGGATGAAATTTTTTATTGGACAAATATTATGCAAAAATATTATATGATATTGGTCGTCTTGAGAGTGTGGTAGTGGATTTTTTTTTTATTTTTAAGATTTCGATGAGAAATTTATGCATGAAAATTACCTCAGAATTTACGAGTATTTTGGGGAATAAATAATGCAATAAAGCTATCAACATATCAAAATAACACGTCAAAAATAAAAAAAATGTTATAAACAATTTGTTTTTACACTGAAAAAAATTTTTCTTTGTTTTTTTAATCCTAAAAATAAAAGAAAAAAAAACTTCAGCCGGTTTTTTTTTTTTAAGATAAATGTGGATGAACTTTCCTCTAATAATTTTTTCATAACTTACATATCTAAAATTAAGAAGAATTGTAATGAAAATCATAAAATGTAAAAATTTGAATTCTTGCTAGAAAAAAATCCTCTAAAAATATAAAAAAATATTTTTGATATGTTTTTTTTTGTAGAAAAATACTTTGAACCGTAAAAAAAACTTTGGCACACCAGTAAAATTTTATTTTCTTCAATTCAGTCTGCATATATTTATGCAAACCAAATTTTCCCAAGTATGCTTCATGATGGCAATGGTATTCATTTGAAATATTTTCCACAATATTTAAATAAAAAAAAAAAAACGTTTATAAATTAGTCAAAAATACTTTGATACACAAATCATCAAAATTATCTAATTATCTAGTTGGTTTCCTAAATTACCAGATACATATTGTAGAAATTTACCATGTACTCGACAATTTCGCCAACGGCTTATTATATCTCTGATTGTACGTGCAGAGAAACAGGGTCACACACAGGGTGAGATATAATTGCAATTGAACATCAAATTTACTGTATTTTCTTTAATCAAATTAATGTAATTAATATCAACAATTAAACCATTATAAATTTTTATTCCTTACTGATCAATTCTATAAAAAAAAAAATCCTCACATAAAAAATACCAACGAAAAAAAAAAAAAATACAAATTAAGGCTTTGTTTTTCAAAAAAAAAAAAATTTTGTTTCTTCGTGTAAAATGTTGTGAATAATTTTTCTTGTCAGAAATATTATTAATTTTTTGACTAAAATTAATATAAAATAAAAAAATATAAATAAAGATTAAATTTTGTCGAGTTGGCGTTTGTCACGCAGCACACACGTGAAGGGGGCGGACGAGGCGAGTGTTTAACCGCAAAGAAACACGGGATTTCGGACGAACGAGCGTGCGGCAAACATAATACATATATACGTAATACATAATCCCATGTGCGCACACATACATAGTAGAGAATGCAAGAGTAACCTAAACTCATTGGATCTCTCGGCACTGTTATATCTCTGTGGCCACGTAATACATAATCCCATGTGCGCACACATACATAGTAGAGAATGCAAGAGTAACCTAAACTCATTGGATCTCTCGGCACTGTTATATCTCTGTGGCCTCTTGCTTCCATTCGTTCGTTTCCACATACTTGCGATTACCATCGTGACGATACCATATAACTCATTGGATCTCTCGGCACTGTTATATCTCTGTGGCCTCTTGCTTCCATTCGTTCGTTTCCACATACTTGCGATTACCATCGTGACGATACCATATATCCATGGATATATTCCCAAAGCCGGGCATATAATGTTCTCTGATTCGATATTCATACTGGGAAAATGGCCTGGGTAAGCGTTATTATCCTCGTCAATATCCATGGATATATTCCCAAAGCCGGGCATATAATGTTCTCTGATTCGATATTCATACTGGGAAAATGGCCTGGGTAAGCGTTATTATCCTCGTCGTACAACGCTTTGATTTTCTAGGCCAATACTCGCGCGCCAGTTGCCTCTCTGCAGGTTAATCTATAATTCAATAAGTACTCACCGCATTATCCTCGTCGTACAACGCTTTGATTTTCTAGGCCAATACTCGCGCGCCAGTTGCCTCTCTGCAGGTTAATCTATAATTCAATAAGTACTCACCGCCGCAAGCGACCGGTAGTTTTTTTTTCTTCTATTTTTTGCACGCGTTATGAGCTATAGATTTTGAGAGCTCTAATCACTCGTTAAGCTTCTGGTACCGCAAGCGACCGGTAGTTTTTTTTTCTTCTATTTTTTGCACGCGTTATGAGCTATAGATTTTGAGAGCTCTAATCACTCGTTAAGCTTCTGGTCAAGTGACTTATTGATTGTCTAGATTTTTCGATTTCTATCTTATCTTCGCGTCGTGGAAAAGTTTTCAAAAAGCTTCTGGTCAAGTGACTTATTGATTGTCTAGATTTTTCGATTTCTATCTTATCTTCGCGTCGTGGAAAAGTTTTCAATTCTTTTCTCGCCACAATACAAGTGAATTTGCGGGGGAAGTAGCGATGTTTTATCTTCAATATCTGGTGTAAGTTCTTGCCAAATTACAAACTTTCCTGTCCAGTCGATCGTTAAGATCGTGCTGGATTATTCAGTCGCGCTCAAGCCAACGAAAAATGTCGAAAAGTGTTTTTAA
>MVJL01010069.1:0-144950 GCA_002156465.1 Macrocentrus cingulum
GGGGGGGGATTTTTCAATGTTTAAAACAATTGTGATATTAAATGAAAAAAATTTTTTTTTTTTTTTTTTAAATGAAGGTGAATTTTTTTTAATGGAAGGGTAAAAAATTGCTCATTAAGCTCATGATAGTATAAAAATAGGTATAGAGTTAATAGGCAATTTAAAATTGTATAGGCAATCGAGTTAAAATGTAAATTTTCAAGAAAATACCTACACGTACATACGACACGGGGTCATACCCTTTATCTGACTTCCGCATAATGAAAAGTGAGATTTTTTTTCTACTTTGCCAGCATATTTTCCCTTTTTTCCCTTGGAGCGCTCATACATACATATATTGAAACGTCGTATTTCCGGTTTGGCGTACATCACAGAGGAGAGCACAGTATAACTAGGTAATTTGAGTCATGAAGCGACCCATTCCGCATTGGTTGCCTCGAAGTTACTCCCGCGGCCTTGTGCTTCTATTGTGCATAAAGGTGCATTATGCACCTTCAGCGCAACTCTCCTGCATTACCATCGTCGTAATATACTCGTCGTTTTTCCCTACAAGTTCATGGTCTGCGGTGATTTTCCGAGGAAAGCCAAGTCCTGCATTCGTCCTCGTCAATTGACTTTAAACATCCTATATACGCGGCTTCTTTTAGTCATAGCTAATATTCAAGAATTTAAATGTCCGCCCTCACTTATTTTCTCTTAAACAATTTTTTTATTCAATTTTCTTTTTTGTTTTTGTTTTTTTTTTTTTTTTCGCGGCCGCTATGTAACGTGCCCGATTGCCGCGCGCGCGCACTCTATACAATCTCAACAATCTTGACGACGTTGAGAATTCCACGGGCTTCCTCAACCTCAACGTTGCCTGCATGACGTAGTGCTGCAAAGCCTGAGGGACAGCCAAGACTGATTCGATTCTTCGTGGGAAGACACAGGGGTAAAATACACGAGTTATGCCTACTCAGCGAAATATCAAGATCAAGATTTGCTACACGAGTCCCTCATGTATACATAAATTTTTCACTTGCATAAACAAGAAAATCTACTTTTCAGGCTTTTATCGTAATATTTTATACCTTAAAAAAATTAAAAAATTCAAGACACATTGAAAAAAATGATCCGAAAATTTTTTTTTTCTGTATGTCTTAAAGAAAAAAACATGAATAATTTTGTAAATTGAAAAAAAAAAAGATGACAACAATTTGGAAACAATAATTATCATTTTCAATAAAAAAAATACGGCTTTTTTAGATAATAAAAAAAATACTAATTGATTGCAAATTTTTGTGTGGAAAACGCGTGTATCATTGTACACATGAGTGGATAGTTGTAGGAATCGGAAATTAATTGCAAAGTGCGTGTACTAGCCGAAATCGGTGATTAACTGGAACATGTGCATTACATCATTGTACACATGAGTGGATAGTTGTAGGAATCGGAAATTAATTGCAAAGTGCGTGTACTAGCCGAAATCGGTGATTAACTGGAACATGTGCATTACAAACGGCGTTTTACCAGTTGATGACCGGCTCAAAGTTCACCTAACCTCAAACACTCGTTTATAATTGAGTATGATTAACTGGAACATGTGCATTACAAACGGCGTTTTACCAGTTGATGACCGGCTCAAAGTTCACCTAACCTCAAACACTCGTTTATAATTGAGTAAAAACAAACACAATTCACTCTATATTATTCCTATAAAGTGACTCTTTAGGTTAATTATCGATTAGACTCAAACACTCGTTTATAATTGAGTAAAAACAAACACAATTCACTCTATATTATTCCTATAAAGTGACTCTTTAGGTTAATTATCGATTAGTTAAAATAATTTCAATGCCTAAAAATTTATAACTTATTTCTTCGCACAGTTTATTAATAATATTTGTTAAGCGGTCATTAACTGGAACACGGCCGGTCATTAATTGGTGTTTTGTACTTACGCGACATTTCTTTAGATTTTTGTGTTATTGCTATTTTTTAATTGTTAAAAAAAATTATAAA
Source organism: Macrocentrus cingulum (assembly GCA_002156465.1). NCBI lineage: Eukaryota > Metazoa > Arthropoda > Insecta > Hymenoptera > Braconidae > Macrocentrus > Macrocentrus cingulum. The sequence goes on from MVJL01010069.1 coordinate 2,002, forward strand.
TCGAAAATACAATGTGCAAATAATATAATTATGCACTTATTGAGACTTGAGCACCAAAAAACTCTTTAAATAGCAATCATTTTTCACCAAATCTTCCTAAACCGCTCATCAATCAGTATATTTACCCTTTTTTTTGCGTAAATTTTAATAATTTAATTATTTTTTTCTAAAAAATCACTAAAATAAAAGTTGATAGCATAATATTCAATTTATACTTTAATTATTTTAGAGTATGTAAATTTTTCATGTAAATTAGTAATTAAAAAAAAAAGAATTTTACCAAATTTTTATAAATAAATTCAATATGGATAAAAAATTTTATTTTTGCATTTTTCCCCTAATTTTAATTTTTTTTACGAAAATAAATTGTAGTAATGAAATTTTTTATGATTTTTCAGGTTTATAGAATTAAAAATAACAACTAAATTAGGTTAAAACAAAAATTCTGAATATGGCAACCGTGGTATGAGAAATGTCGATTTTTGAGTATGTATAATTTATGTCATATTTTTCTGAAAATCTCCATTTAATATTTGGATAATGATCGATTAATTTGCCGGCCAATCAATATAGGATTGCATCGTGAATAACGGACAAAGTCATAGACCGTGACTTTTCATTTAAATTAAACCTGTTGCTCGTGTTGGATTTACTCTCACGGCTCTCTCAACGACTCAGTTCTTCCTCAGTTTCTTATAATTAATCCTGTTTTTTTTTTTCATTTCTCTTTACTTTTATTCGTGATGCTTTAACGCGCACCATTTCGCGTGTTTGCTCACGTCATGAGAAATTAACCGTACGAGTGCACCGAAAATTTCATTATACAAGCGATTAACAGCCGGAAAAAATTATCTGATGGAGATAAATAAAGAAAAAGTTTTTTTTTTACTATGTTTTAATAAGCAACAAACAGACATAATAGCCACGCTCGACCAAGTGCACTGCATTTGAAACGCTCCTGTGACCTTTATGATTCATCTATTTACCGCTACATCTGAATAATGCATCGATATTAATGCACACCGGAAGAGAACAATAAAAATTTCGTACAATTGCAATGTCTTATCGAATGACAAACACGATCTCTGCATAATTCTCAACGGTGTGTGGTGCGCGCATATTTTGTCGATACGCGTGATAGCTCTAACATGTATCATGTCTAAATCCAAAATGGGTGAAAATAATTTTTTCCCGCTGTTTTAAATTGAAATATCTTTAAAACTACTAGAAAAAAATTTTTTCAAGAGACTTTTTTGTCAAGAATTTTATCAAAGATCTTCTCTTAACACGACGCTAGGGGGTGGTAAATTTTTTTGGGTGTTTTTCAAACTCTAAACTAACTGTAGAGGAAATATCATCACGGGAAAAAACTATTAACACTATATTTCATAATTATTTCCCATAAATTTGAGATTTGGGGGTGTGCGATGGTCTTTAAAACGGCGCCAAAAGGGGTTGAAATTTTTTTTAGGGCTTTTTATACTCTAATGTAGCTATAAAAAATTTTTTTATCGTCAAGCAAAGCATTTCATGCTATATTACACGACTATTTCTCATGAATTTCGAGATCAGAGGGTGGCAGGTGGTTTTATAACAATGCCAGGGGGTTGCTAATTTTTTTCAGAGTTTTTTAGACTTTAATGCAACTTTAACACTATATATTTCAAACAAAATTTATCGCAACTCTATCAGGATATCAACATGTTAAATATTCTCTTCTATAAAAATTTTGTTCATTACTGTATAAATAAATTTTTTACACTAAAAAAATTTATTCAACATACAATTTCTCATTTTAAATAACATAACATATTTTCCAATGACATAATCATGATTATGTAATTACCTTGCAAGTGGTTAAACACGAAATAAAATTGCTGACGAACTGATAACCAAATAAAAATGTGAAAGTGTAGCAATAAAAAAAAATGTTTTTACCCGAAAAAAAGGGGGAACTATTTCTCTTTGTCACGTGCAATAAAACATGTGGGCTAAGGTCTCAGTGTGAACTCAGTCGTATAGGTAAATCCGGAAATTTTCATCGACAGCGTACATCAGAGTGGAGGAAGTCGCGACGTAGACCTCTTGGTGCACGTCGAGATAGGCTCGATAAAAAGTGGAGAATGATAAAGAAGATGGTAGCGAAGCTTCTGTATGCGTACAATGGGAAGGACGAGCATGTGGGTGAAGGCTGTTGAAGTTCTTCTCTTCTTTACTCTTGTGCCTGGCTAAGGATGTGTCGAAAGTGAAACTCCATATCAAGGCCCTGCGAATATTTGAATATTTATTTGTACATTCTCCACACGCTTCTTCATGACTATTGCCTATACACCGTTTTTTTTTCGGTTTCTAAATCTGCAAATTAGTTATATCTGTCTCTCGCTATTTGATTTATTTGAATCAGGCTAGAGTGAGCACTGTTTTCTGCTCGATGACGCCAACAAACGAAAGAAATTGTTTTTTTTTTTTTTTTTTATGCTAACGATAAATATCAAGATTTCTGGTCAGTTAAGTGAAACAATTACGTATACAGTAAATCTGCGAAAAATATCGTGGTCAAGGTGACGAATTTTCTAGGCACTTGAGCACAGACAACAATTCACGTGTATATTCAGCAATTTTAAAACAAAGTGTTTTTTTCTGATGATTGATAAACACAAAGTTTAAAAAGTCGTTGCAGACTGGGTAATTCTACAATTCGAGCACGAGAGTAGTAGGTGCATATAACAGTGTATATGTCACCGAGAAAAAAAATGTTCATCGTGGGAATTTTTATTCTTTGTCCGTTATTCAAGATCTTCATCTCCCTGACATCGCAGTATATGCTTGCTACTAGTTTTCACAAGAGATTCCTGGCGATTTCGTTGCTTGCTGCGTTCATGATGTCATCGTCCTTTTGAGTGGCTTGCATTCTCCCAGAGCAAGCATTATTGGTCCCGTGTATATATACAGTTTAAACTGCGAGAACTAGAATAATTAAATCGTATACATATATATATTTTTTAAGAACAATTTTATCTCAACTACTCAAGTGAAAAAAATTTTTAAATTATGTTATTAAGTCTGTACATGTAACTGCACACAGAATGTACGTTGTAATTATTGTTTTTTCTTTTATATTAACATATTACCCATTTACTTTTATTACTTTCTCACAATTTTTTACAATTTCAAACTATCAATCTCAATTAATTGTCTATATTAATGATAGTAAGTAAAAATCTAGGAAATTAAATGAAAAATCCAAGAGTTTAAAAATCAAAATTTCAAATTTTATATGAACACACGAGCAGCTGATAGTTTAAAACGACGCCAACGTGTTGCTGATTTTTTTTTTTGAGTGTTTTTTGGGACTTTAAACTAGCTGTAGAAAAAATTTTATCCCCGGGGAAAAAACGTTTAATGTTTAAAGTAGTGTGATTTTACATGAATGTGATTTAGAAATATATTTTTATTTTATGCAAAAATTAACAGAATGGCGATGTGCAAAAATTTTCACTTATCGCACTCTTGGAGACGTCTGCACTGAGACGTCTGCACTGAAGAACTGTCAGTTTTTGTGGGAAAGTCCGGTGAACTTAATTGCTTTTTGATATCTCTGACGTATACTGATAAGATATAGTAGGCCGTGAAAAATCAATACTTGCCACCACATTGTCAGTTCTTCCCGGGTTTTTGTCGAAAGCACACGTGTCCCAAAGACGCGCGCAGTCGATAATTGCTCTGATATCTCTGACGTGTACGGATAACAGTGAAAAATCAATAATTTCGACATTTTGACCACGTCGCTCAGTTCTTCCCGGGTTTTCGATAATTGCAGAAGTGTCAAGGCGTACAGTGAGTTCAAATTTTTTGGTACTGTATTTTTTTGAAGCAAAAAAATTAACACTATACTACATAATTATTTAAATTATATCGATACATGGACATAAACATAAGACTTATGCTTATGTTTAACTTGATAAAAAATAAAAAAATCTAAACAAATGACGTATTAAAAAGGCACGAAGATTAAAATTATTGAAATATTGATTATAGATATTATAAACTACTTGAATTATTTTTGTCATTTTCCCGCCTTCTATTCTTATCGATTTTTTGACTTACCGACAGATGTTATAACTGACTCCGTTAACGGTGATGATCCGCCATCTTACGCGCAGTGCCCACTGCGCAGTGTCACAATATCATTCGCTTGGGTTTTCTGATTGAATGTGAAATTCAGTGAAATTGACTAAAAACTATTCTTTATAAAAATTTTGAGTAATTTAAAAATGTTTCGACCGACACGTAGCCTCGCGTTGACCCTTCAACGCGTCAAGGATAGCACTTTTATCGTTTCATCTGCACGACAACGTTCAGATGTGACGGAATACGAGTGTAAGTAAATTTTTCAGATTTATAACCTCAAAATAGTATACTATAGTTGGCATTTTACTGTCAAAAATTAATTAATATATATTGTTTATTAGCTCCAGTGACTGATGAGTACAAGAAAGGTCCAACTGAAGGTAGATCACTTTATTTAGACGCTCAAGCAACTACACCCATGGTTCGTTATTGTCGTACCTGTTTTTTTTTTTTTTCGGGTGTTTACAATTTTTTCGAATGAATTATCGTCTTTTTTTTCTTAGGATCCTCGAGTGCTGGATAAAATGATGCCTTATTTTACTACCTATCACGGAAATCCACATTCACGAACTCACATGTATGGCTGGGAATCGGAAGCCGCTGTGGAACACGCTCGTCAGGTAGTGAAAACATTGATATTCGAATTTTTATATTTTTATGTTCACACTAACTTGTACAATTATCTTAGCAAGTTGCAGAATTGATTGGAGCTGATAAAAAGGAAATTATTTTCACTTCTGGTGCGACAGAGTGTAATAATATTTCGGTTAAAGGCGTCGCGAGATTTTACAAGGCGAAGAAAAAACACATTGTGACATCACAGACAGTAAGTTTAAATTTTTCAACGATCTATTGAAGAATAATCACTTATCCGTTAATAATAACCATGTTAAAAAAAATGTTTCTAACTTTTTTTATGAGTAAAACATATCTATTTGTGCTTTGCAGGAGCACAAATGCGTTTTGGACTCGTGTCGAGCGCTTCAATCCGAAGGTTTTGAAGTAACCTATCTTCCAGTACGTCCAAATGGTCTCATTGACCTGTCTCAGCTCGAATCCGCCATTAGACCTGATACTTCGTTGGTATCAATCATGATGGTGAACAATGAGATCGGTGTGCGGCAGCCTATTGAGGAGATTGGTGCTCTTTGCAGGTTAGCACAATTTATTTAATCAAAAATCCATCAGAAATTCACTAGAACCATCTCTCCTCTGCAGAAAGAAAAAAGTTTTCTTCCACACGGACGCAGCACAAGCCGTCGGTAAAATTCCAATTGACGTTAATGCCATGAATCTCGATTTGATGTCTATCAGCGGTCACAAAATATATGGTCCCAAGGGTGTTGGGGCCCTGTACGTTCGGCGTCGACCCCGTGTCCGTTTGGAGGCCATTCAGAGCGGCGGCGGTCAAGAGCGAGGCATGCGGAGTGGTACTGTTCCGGCGCCACTCGCAGTTGGCCTCGGCGAGGCTTGTGAATTGGCTCAAAACGAAATGCAGGTAGAAAAAAACATTTTTTCCGTATAATCCAAAGCCTAAGCACGGTTATATCAATTTTTTACTGCAATTTCAGTACGATCACAAGTATATAACATCTCTGGCGAATCGTCTGATTGAAAAAGTCACATCGAATCTTTCGCACGTCGTGCGCAACGGTGATCCCGTTGCCTGGTATCCAGGATGTGTAAATCTGTCCTTTGCCTATGTTGAGGGTGAATCCTTGCTCATGGCACTCAAAGATGTTGCCTTGAGCAGTGGCTCCGCGTGCACAAGCGCTAGCCTGGAGCCCAGTTACGTGCTCCGTGCAATCGGTGCTTCTGAGGATTTAGCGCACTCGAGTATAAGGTACTGTACATAATTACAAATTAATTTTTTTATCCTTTAACTTATACTTTGTATTTTAGATATGGAATTGGCCGATTCACAACTGCCGACGAAATTGACTATACGGCAGAAAAAACTATTCAACATGTGAAACGCCTGCGGGAGATGAGGTATGTTATTTGAATAATATTATGTTGATATTGGTACAAATTATTATATTTTTTTAGCCCTCTGTGGGAGATGGTGCAGGATGGAATAGATTTAAAAAATATCAAATGGACTCAACACTAGTTTTTCACGTTTTTTTTTTTCGTTCTTTCTTTTTTTTTAAATTCCGATTGTAAATTCTTATCATTAATTGTTTTCTCTCTTTGTAGAAAGACAGGAGTTGAAAAATTTGTGTATATTTGAAACGATGGTAATAGAAAAGTCTAATTGATATATTAAGTAAATCCAGTCACACTATGGCACTTCTGTGGTACTTGTGGACACACAAGAGTGTCCTTAGCTTAAATAATCGTGTTTTTTTTGGTAATTAGCATATTTTATAAGAAATTAGTTGGATAAAAGTTTGTTTAAAAAAAATGGTATTTAGCACATGCACGCGGGATCTGCTTCCTCGTCGATATAGGAGATTTTAAAATGGTCCTCATCCATCTCGTGGAGGCCCATTTTTGAGCGGTTTGCTTCGACTAGGTGCTGAGCAATATCCTCAAACATCTCGTTTATTCCATCACCAGTTTTACACGACGTTTTGTACGTCGCTGAGATCAAGTTGTGACACTGCTCGCTGAAAAATCCACGTTTAAACGCTATTAAGGTATCAGTAACATATTAAAAATTTATAAAAGGCAAGTACAATTAACAAAATATAGAAAATAATTAGTTGATAGTTAGATGTTAACGTTTAAACAGCAGTGACAAACCAAAATTGATCCATTTCCGCGTCTGTGACCAGGGGATCGTTGTTATCAATATCACTTTTGTTACCACAGAGAAAAATCTTGGCATTCTCAGCGTATGTGACAATGTCGAGAAGGTGCTGGGACAAGAGGTGAAATGATGTGGAATTATCCAGAGCAAACACGAGAATTGCAGCCTCTGCAAATTTGTAGTAGCTCGACGTGACTGATGCTACTCGTTCCATACCTCCCGTGTCCCACAGTTGCAACTGAAATCCAAAAAAATTTGTAAATTGCAAATTTTCCGTTGAAATTAGAGGTTATTATACTTACTTTAATTCTCCTGTCATCAATTACATACTCTTTGTCTATATTGTCAAGGCCCAAAGTCGACTTTCTATCACTACTTGTCACAAATGTATTGTTTGCAAAACGTCGAAATATCGAAGTTTTTCCAACACCATATTCTCCGCACAAAATAACTTTTTGCTCAGTTACCTTCACCGTCGCCATGTCGTCAATACTTTTAATAATTGATATTTCTAAAAAAACTCTATTTCAGTTTTTATTTTGATATTCAACTGGATTTAGTTATTCGATGTTCGTTTAATCTATGATAAAAACGTTGAAAAAATTGTTTACATCCTGAAAAATACTATGAAACCGTCGTATTCACGATTGCAACCTCTGATACACACAATACGTCACAATGAAGGTGTCGAACACATTATGCACTGGAGTATGTTAGTGTGACTTTGAGAAAAAAATGCCTGCAAAATTATATTTTGCGTAAGTTGATAATATTTTCGATGGATTAAGTGATGACGCAGCAGATTAATTGATTAAATTTCACATTTTTTAAGATATTTGTACTCTCGATAGAGCTGTCAGTTTGAAATTCGCGTAAATAAGGACAGAGACCACCACACACACAAAGGGAAAAATTTAATTTTCCTTTAGAAATGAATTCTGACGACTTTTGGAATGGTTAAAAAATTGTTTGAGGCCCTGCTCTCGAATCATCGGTTTTTTTGTCCTGGTGCTGTCAGCATTCAGCAAGCAAGCAAGCTTGCAGTGTTTTCGTCCATTTTGAATAAGCGCGCGCTCTCCAGTGACCTGCGCGCGCGCGCGCGTGGATGTGACGCGTGCGCATTTCCGTCTTCTTCTCCCTCTCTCTCTCTCTCTAACGTCATCCAAGTCGCAAAATGGCCGACAGTGGTTGTAAAGTGTTGCATGATTTGTTCGATCGTGTCATTTTTCGCATGAAAATTAATCAAATATTCCACGAAACCAGGTCAGCTGAGTAAAATTAAGTGACGGCAGTACTTGGAAATAAGGTTTGGACAAGAAATATGGATAAATCTGTAGTCAGTGAGGTAGAAAAATGAGGCAGTGATGGCGTGGTGCTTTGGTAGTGATGGACAAGGTAAAATAAATCAATTTTCTGGACAAAAATAATCAAGTTGATGAAAAAATGAACAATAAAAGTGAAAACAATGTTATAATATCAATATTACGAAAGTCATTACATGATTGAAATGAGTTTTGTTGCTAGTTAACCTCAAATAAATCATTCAATATTTGTTTATTCAATTTTCTAATATTTTTACACAGTAATCCATTCCTCCAGTGGAAAAAAAGGAAAAATAAATTTTTTCCACTAATTTTTGAGGTTATTTAAGTACTTTAATCATTGTAATTGTGTTAAATATTATTTTTCAATTGCTTTTCCAGGTCTTCCAGGGTTTTAAGCATTTATTTATACATAGAATGGAATAATTTGAATTTTTTAAACTCTGTTTAAGCTTATTCCAGCGTCTAAACTATTTTCAAGATGTTCAAAACGAATTAATATCCAACTGGAAACTCTGTTTGAAGCCACTCCAGAGTGGGAAGTGTTGGAGCATCATGAAAATATGATAATTAATTATTTTTATACTCTAAAACTATGGCTCTTTAATTCCTAGACTGTATTTGTCAAATTTCATCAATCAATTTTGACTTGAAATTAATTTTTTTTTGCTTATCAGCTTTTCTAGCTCACAACCTTCGAGACAGTCCGCAGACTCATCTTTCCAGACTTACAGCGGGGAAATTATTTTCTAGCAGAGGAAACACTTTACGCAGTCGAGGGTAGCCTCACGTCAATCTGGCTGAATGGATTCATCACGCGTAAGTATTCCAGTTTTTTTGGACGATTCACAGCTTGCTCCAACATCGCCCGACCCTGAGAACATCAATTTAGGGAAATCAGTCAACTATCAAGGAAAGGCACAGCGCTACCGGTGAATCCTACCCACCAGGGAATCAACGCCGGTGCTCAGCCAGTCGAGAAAAGCTTCTTGTCAGCCTGGGCAGACAAACGTATCATCTATGGGTATTTTTGTTTTGATGGTTTTGTGTTTTACAATTTACAGCTTGATCCAACATCGCTTGAGGCTAAAGACGTCGATTCAGGGGAAATTGTCAACCAGCAGCCAAAGTCACAGCTCTACAGGTGAATAGAATTCACCGGATGATCAACGGCGGGTCTCAGTCGGCTGAGAGAATTCACGTCAGCCTGCCGCGATCCACGCATCACGTATAAGTATTTTGGTATTTTTTTAAACATTTCACAGCTTGAACAACCTTCATCATCGCCTGAGAAGCTTGAGAATGTCGACGCCGGGAGCATCATCAACATGCAGGCAACGTCACAGCTCTACCGGTGAAAGCAACCCTCCAGAACATCAACATCGGGTCTCACGCAGCCGAGAAAAGTATTCCACGAGCCTGGCTACACCGACGATCACGTATAGGTATTCTGGTTTTTTTAAAACAATTACTAGCTTGATCAACGTCTCACGTCACCTGAGAAGCCTGAGAAATAAAAGTCGATTCAGGGCGAATAAACAACCGCCAGCCAAACGCTCAGCTCTACCGGTGGATCCTGTCCACCCGATGATCAACACCGGGTTTCAGACAACCAGGAAAAGTTTCACGCCAGTCTGGACCATCGCACCCAGGAAGTGTCCTTAAAACGTAACGAATTATTTAATTTTTTCCAATTTTAAACAATGCAATGATTTCTATGGAATTTTACGTTCCATACTGGTTTTTTTATTGAACAGCGAATGTAGAGGAGAATTTGTTTGACTTTCTCATCAATATTACATCGGAGACATTACTATAGCACATTACACGATTATAGAGGTGTCAATTTATCGAAGTTCAATAATTAACTTTCAACAGTTATCAATTATTGAACGGCACTGTGCATAGGTAAAAATTTCTAGGACCGGCGTGATTTCGGAATGCAGTGTTTAACAGTTTTGGACCTGCTATAATTATTAACATTATTAAATGTATAAACAAGATTTTGAATTAGAAAAAATTTTTTCTCGTCTCTAGATACCTGTATTATCTACCGTGTGTCTGAGGTTACCGACAAACCGTTCACACACATTTTTTTTTTTCGAGTGCGCGCGTCATGTGCCGGTAGGAAGTTAGGTTATGATAAAAACGTATCGTTGAACAAACAATTGCTTATGTTATACTGAAATTCACTTGAAAAACTCTAAAATTAAGGTACGTTCTAGTTTAAACCATTGATATCTCGAGTTTCTATATTTCTATTATGCAATATTATGTTTATCACAATTTTTTCGATGCTTTAGATGGCAAGCTCCAAAATATCTACCTCTAATCTCATTTCCAACTCGAAAAAACGCAAGAGCACTGATTCACCAAAGATTAAATGGAAAAAACCGAGTCGTGATGCATCTAACGACTCGGAATCTGTGAAAAAATCGCCTGAAACTAGCAGGATTGAGAAATATTTTTTGCCGAAAAAATCTGTCAATGGTAATGATTCAGGACCAAATGCAGATGCTACGGTATCAAAGAAAAAAAAATTAAAAAAGAAAAAATCACCGTTAAAACATTCTCCCAGTACTAAATCCGGAAAACCAGCAAAAAAGTCTGTCAAGCAGATCAATAATGAGAATGAAGCCTCGCCAAAATTAACAAAAACACCAGTCAAGTCACCGAGTGCGAAAAAAGCCGCACCAAAAACTCCTGAAGTAGAGTCATCAGATGAATCTGGCTATATAAATGAGATAAATCCACTAGCAGACGCAAAAGACGTGTTCTGCTGGCTGATAAGTCCCATGAGCATCGAAGATTTCTTCAAGAACAACTGGGAGGAAGCTCCTCTGCACGTGCAGCGAGGCCAAAAGGCCTATTACAAACAGTTGCTCTCGACGCCGATGATAGACGCGATTTTGCGGCGTAACAACGTTTTTTTCACGAAGAACCTCGACGTAACATCGTATTCGGACGGTCAGAGAGAGACTCACAATCCGCCAGGTCGTGCACTGCCAAGTGTCGTGTGGGACTACTACTCAAATGGTTGCTCAATTCGAATGCTCAACCCGCAAACTTTCATCTCAAAGATCCACGCAATGAATGCCGCCCTGCAGGAATTTTTCGGCTGCTTTGTCGGTGCGAATTTTTACCTTACGCCTCCTGGAAGCCAAGGATTTGCGCCGCACTATGACGACATTGAGGCATTTATACTGCAGGTGGAGGGTCGCAAGCGTTGGCGATTGTACAAGCCTCGCAACGAGTCTGAATATCTGCCGAGATTCTCGTCGGAAAATTTGCAGCAGTCATCATTGCCTGAACCTATTCTCGACATTGTTCTCGAGGCCGGTGATATTCTCTACTTCCCGCGTGGAACTATCCATCAGGGCGAGACGCCTGAGGACAGTCACAGCCTCCACCTGACGCTCAGTGTCTACCAGAAAAACAGCTGGGCGGATTTTCTGGAGAAACTGCTGCCCACGGCGCTGCAGACTGCCGTGCAGCGTGACTCTCGTCTTCGAGAGGGCCTTCCGCTGGGATACTTGGGGAAAATTGGCTGTGCGTACGACGGGCAAAATGCCGAATTTCGTCGTGAGTTTGTTGAAAAAACGAAAGAACTGCTGCATCGGATTGTAGATAGTATTGACGTCGATGCCGCGGCGGATCAGATGGCAAAGGGCCACATTCACGACGTTCTCCCGCCAGTTTTGACACCTGTAGAGCTGGAGTGTTCGATCCTCGAGGACGGCGAGACCATGGTTGCGGATGGCAAGGTGGAGAATCGCGTGGAAATCGAACCCGACACGAGAATCCGACTGACTCGCGCTCACTGCGCACGGCTCGTTGAGGAGGATGGCGTCTTCAGGCTCTACTACTCGACAGAAAATTCCCGCGAGTATCACGAGTATGACGTGCAGTATTTGGAGCTTGACGGAGCAACCCTGCCGGCAGTCAAGAAGATTATATCCAGCTATCCTGAATTTATTTGCGTTGATGAGTTGCCCATTGAGGGTGAAGACAACAAGGTTTGCTATGCACGAAAAAAAAATCATTGAAAATGTATTTTATTTATTTTTTATTGTATTATAGGTTCAAGTGGCTCGAGATCTTTGGGAGCGATGCATTGTTTTGACGGACGTGCCGTTGCCAAGTGTCGAATGAACACATCCATAAAGGCCCAGTGGCGATGATGTATAGAAACGCACAGAGTTCCTTTATTATTTTATAATAAATAGGCCATACAACAAATATATTTTGCAATAGGGCGCAGAATAGTTGTTTCAGCTTTATTTTCTTATTTCGAGTCGTAAATCTTTGGCCGCATTGTCGCCAAGTTCGAGTGATTTTTGTCGTACGTGCGCGTACTCGATGTAGCTGAGGTAGCCGTCGTTGTCGAGATCGTCTTCCTCCAACACACGATCTATCAGCTCGATTATATTCGGAATTTGACTGTCAAGGTCGATTTCAGGCTCCATCTTTGCATTCTCGTGAAATGTATGTTGAATCGCGTGTAGCATCTCCAAACCGTCGAGTTTTGTGTTGTTATCCATGTCGTGAGCCCTAGAAAAAATTCGTAAACTCATGCATCGTGTTTGAAATACATTTTTTCAACATTTTATACACACTTGAAGTAGTAAAAGTCTAATTCTTGCTCGTTCATGTTTGCCACGTCGATGTGATCCGCCAAATCGCCCATGTCTTCGGCCAAGTGTCTGAAAGTGTTTGAAAAAAAATTATTTTCATCGCCCTAGGGATGGGAAAGATTGACTTACGAGGTATCGTGCAGCAATTGTGCGTCTTGCGTTAATTTCACATCTCGCTGCGGGGTGTAGTGGTGGTGCGAGACTGGACTTCGCGGGTGATGAGGCCCGCGAAAGCCGTCGGAAGATTGCAGGAGGTAGAGTGCGACGAAAAATAGCAGTAGCATCCTGGTGTAGTAAGTGATCTGCAGGTTAGAGATTTGTGAGTCGCGCACGCGGTGAAGTGGAAGTCGCAAGCCGGCGACAGAAGAACCTGCTGCGTTTAGTTGAACCTCGCAGGAAGCAAGGGGGTTAGATCGAGCACTGCTCCGCACATCAAAACGCCCCCTGGCACTGTGGACAGATGGGCTGCTCGGGGGTCCGCGGTAATTATTATGCGATTACCCACAAGCCCATTGATTTAGATTGGTGCCAGCCGGGGGTCCGTTCATGCACTAGTCTATTGGGGACTGCCAATACTCGCGAGAGATACTCGTGTTCATTGTAAACATTGGACAGTTACAACTTATTTACCGGAATTAACACTCGATATATTTTTTTTCTTTGCATTCCGCTGTATATCAAATTCTTTTTAATTTACATCGAAACAAAAAAAATATTTTTAACGTTAATTAATGGAATTAACGGTTCAAAACCATCGTGAAAATATTTTAAGAATTTTTTTTCAGTTTAAAATCGTAGAATGCACTTTAAAATTGATTAAAAATTTTTTTTAAGAATTTAAAATCACTTGGTACCGTGAATTTTTATGAAGTAAAAATGAAAAAAAAAAAAATGTTTTTTTCATTAACCCGATAGTTGAATTTTTTTCTACGGTAATTCAACGATGTGTATTAGTCATGTTAGTGTAAAAGTAGGTGTTAAAGGACACACGGAGTGTATTGAGGTGATGGGGATCCGATGGGGTACTTAGGAATCAATTTTATAGGCTTAGCGGGCTGGTGGACCGGGAATGCATATGTTGAGAGAGTTCCCCGAGGACCTGTGCACTGTCTTCTCTCGCTCTATCGTCTGGCCTAGTGCAAGTGGACCCCCGGTAGCACCCCATGCAGTGGTACAAGAGCGACTACGATCCTCCCTAGCCATGCAGTAGTGTCGAAATCCATAAATAATTTATATCATTTGGTCCATTCAACGAGTGGGGAGATTGACAGAGCGAGTGGCTTGTAACAGAGAAAAAAAGAATATATAGACTGCGAGGCAGCCCATCTGTACTTGTGTTTTGTTACAGATTATTTGAGAGACTGTGTGACAAACTCTTTTCATTTTTTTCCTTTATAAACACTATATTCATATTTTGTCTAGAAAAAAATAGTTTTCCCGACTTTAATTATTTATGTATATTATTTTTCCGTACACGCTGTTACTTCGATAGGAATACACGATAATTCTTGAGTAGTAAATCGATTGAAGTCGGTGGGAAGAGCAAGGGAAACACGATACCGAGTTTTATCGTGGATGCATTTTAAATAGCCCGCTGGCGCTTGATCTCGCGTCCGTGACTATCGTCTCTCCATCGTTGCTTTTTACATTTTTTTTTTCATCTGTACACCCACTAGGCATGCAAACCACACTGGGATTAATTCCCTTTGCTGTCCCTCAACGTGTATCCATTTTTCATTGATAGAATTACGCCTTTATCTTGCCGCTTTTGAGTTTGCAGTTGAATATTCAATTGACCGCGTTCTGTCGAGTGTGTGCTAAATTTATCTTTCTTTTTTTAGAGAGCTACTAAGCACAGCAAGAGCTGCTGTCTGCCAACAACAGAGCATGAGTCTAGTCACGTTGGATCGATCGTTACCTGATGGTTTTCTGGAGGATCGATTTGGCCCCTGTCTTCTGGCACTACTGTCGCTGGGTCGTGATGCAGGTGTGCTTTAGCAGCTACGTCTTGATATTTTCCCCGGCTATTTTCCGGCACTTCTATCGTTCACTCGCACGCGCGACCGATTATCGACGTTTTTCCTCTTGGGGCTTGCGTGGACGCGCACTTGCGCGCAGAGCGGGCCTTTTGCCTCTTTTCGGATTACACCCGCTATTCGCAAAAAAAAAATCACTATTCACCATTGATCAATTCATCATTGCTCTTTATTACACCTCATTGCATATAAATAATTTTTTTTCGCTGTCGAGTTATTTAATCGTGGTGTTTTTTTGACACACAGGATTTTTCACTGAACGCGAGGGCGAATCGTGGATTATTTTGAGGAGATAAAAATTGTTTCAAAGTTGGAAATGCGGGGGAAGTTTTGAGTGGTAATCTAGAGCTAGGGGATGGCAAGGTATAGATATAGAGAGTGGAAAAGGATGTGAGGAGGGAGGGCAGCTCTCTCTCCCGTTGGCATGACAACGAGCGTAGCCTAAAGCTATGCTTTTATTGATTCCAAGCCACAAACAATGTACAGGAGTGTGGATGTATCGTCCTGTTTCTCGTGACATCTCTCTATTTATATGTATACACATATATTTCTCATTCTTTTCCAATCTATCTGTCCTGTACGAGTGTCTCTTCGGTGTTTTATATATCCACTGAAGACCCGGAGAGGCCATCTGCAGAAAAAAATACTCGCAATGTCGATTTCAGTTGAATTTCATCATGAACAATGGATGATGAAAATCAACCGAGTGAATGCGTGAATTGCATCATTGAATTTTCCATTCGAGCGATATTGAACACCCACTGCGGACCACCCGTTTTCGAGGGCTTTTTTTCAGTATTGTTATTATTTTTTGATTTATTTCAGTTTTAATGACAATTGGATAATTGAATTTTGTTGATTTTTTAAATATTTTAATTAATTTTTTTGTGTTTTACAATTTTGTTGGATATATTCGTGTGTATTGTTTAAGTATGTTGATTGTATTTGGGTGTACAATTGTACCAGGCTGATATATTTCTGACGCATGAAAATTGCCCAAAGGGATGCGCCAAGCACTCGGTGATCGATGGCTTTGTCCGATCGGCCGCCGAAACTCGCCGTGTTGGATAATATATTCATAACTTGCGCATGGACGCGCGTGTTATTATCGTTGTTGCACTGTTTGATTCCTTCCCGCGCTCGCGTTGCCTTGTTTAACAATATTTTTCGTGGAATAATCATTGACCCTTTAAGGTGTAGATATATATTTATATGATGTAATTGAGGAAATGAAAATATCATTCGCGTGATTAAGTTTAATATCCTTTTGCAATTTTTTTCCCCGGGGAAACTTGACAGTTTTTTGTAGTGATACTCTGGCCTCGTTAAAAGCACTCGACCGTGCTTGAGTAGGTTTTGCTCCTTTCCCACTGATAGTCAACGACATACATCGTCTGTATATAGGTATAGAAAATACCCTCTGTGCATTTACCTGACGATAGACTAAATAAAACTTGGTCTCTTCCGCGCGCGCCGACCGATTGGCAATTTACTTATCGAAGGAAAAACCCTCTGCCTGCAGTGGGGCAAAAAATGCTGTGTTGCATTTTTTTTTTCGGTTTTTTTTTTAATTCAATTTTACAAGATTGAAAAAAATACTATTCTATTTTTTATAATTTTAGTTTGCAATTTTCTAAAATATAAATTAAACTTTTTGTTTTTAAGATTTTTTTCTTTCAGTAGAATTTCGTTTTTTGATATTTAATAAATAATTTGGAAGGGGATTGAGGTGTTTTTTTGATTATATGTAAAATAAAAAAAATGCTAACTATTTTTTTTTTTTTTTATAACTTCAGTTTGCAATTTTTTTAGGATATCAATTTAATTTTTTGTTTTTGGGTTTTTTGCGGTAAAAATTAATTTTTTGGTTATTGAAATTTTTCTAAAAAGGATTGAGGTATTTTTCACTTTTTTATTTAGCTGTAAAATATGAAAAAATGTTATTTTAATTTTTTATAGCTTCAGTTTGTCATTTTCTTAAAATACAAATTCAATTTTTCGTTTTTGAGATTTTTTTTTTTTTTCAGTGAAATTTAGTTTTTCAGTAATTAATAAATAATTATAAGGAGGATTGAGGTTTTTTCGCTATTTCTGATTGAATGTAAAATATATAAAAGTGCTGTTCTATTTTTTTTGTATAACTTTAGTCTGCAATTTTTAAAGATATAAATTTAATTTCTGGTTTTTCAGTCTATTTTCGCTGTAAATTAATTTTCCACTTATTGAAATATTTCTAATGAAGATTGAGGTTTTTTTTTACTTTTTTTATTTAACTGTAAAATACAAAAAAATACGATAGTATTTTTTATATGTTGATAAAAATATAATAATTTTTTTTCTCCACGTGGATAAATGACGTATTTACCTTGAAGATTAGTCGTCTGGTAACTTAAATGTTTCTAAAGAGGGTTGGGGAGGTTTGGGTGATTGTTGGGGAAAAACGCGAGGACTAAGTGCAAAATTATTTTTAAAATATTTTCATAAACGTATTAACTTGAGAGCTGAGGTCGCACACGATGGGCCAAAAGGATTGGAGGGATGATGTATGGGGATGGAAAAGAATTTTTTAGGGGTGGAAATAGGCGGGAAAAGAAATAAGAGATGTGTGTGGTTTTTCCGCAACTCGAGAAGCGATCCCATAGTGGTTTTTAACCCCTTTCGCATCAAGACCGTGTCGACCCTCGTCTCATCAAATTTTCGAACGGCTTAATTGCACACTGAATGAGCAGCCCGCGCGTATAGCTGGCGTGTACTTGGTCTTGCTCCGCACAATTACCTTTGAGGTATGATAAATCGATTGCAACTTTTTGCACTAAGAAAAAAAGTATCTTAGTAAACGCGGCTATGTTAATGCGCTTAAAAATTCTTCAGGGAGCTCTTTCGTCGTTGCTTCTACTCTTGCCTTTAGTACAGAGATATCTTCTCAGCTTGTGGAGTTACATAAGAAATTCATCAAGCACCTGAGACGACCAAGTACACTATATTTCAAGTAGTTGACCTCGCTGCAGTCTATTACGAGAGGTGCAGTCGTGAAATACCATTGAAAAAGCTCTTGAAATCGGCGCAGAAATTTTCTAAAAAGAATATATTCAAAAATTAAACAGTTGGTTTATTTAATAATTCTAGTTTTTTTACTTTTCAACATGAAAAAACCTTTTTTTTTTCTCCTAATTTAAAATATTTTACTTGAATAAAAAACTATCAAGAAATACTAAAAAATTTATCCATAAAAATTTTTTTAATTCAATTAAAAATAGGTAAAAAAATATATATATTTAAAATTCAAACTGTTGACATATTAAGGAGAAAAAAAAAATACTAAATGTGTTTTGAAAAAAACAAAAAAACTTTTTTTTTCTCCAGTTTGCTTAAGTATATAGTTAGAGTTTTTAATTATAGTTTTTTCATCTAAAAGAGTATATTATACACCATATTTTTTGCAACAAATTTCAATAATGCTCGATTTTTTTCACTTTCGTGCCGCCATTGAGTGGCTGAATTTTTTAACTGCTGACATTATAGTGTCTAAAAAGTCCTTAGGATCCGTGAAAAAAGGGTCACTTATGGCGGCTCAAAATTGAAAAAACGAGCTTTATATGCATGTGTTACAAAAAATTTTTTTCAATTCTAATAAACGCGGTTGACTGGAATTAAAAACTAATATTTCGTCCGAAAAACAATTTTACAAATAAAGATTTCCACATAAAATATTTTGATTATCTCATCGCGGGAAGTGTGATAGCTTTTCTCCACCTCCTGCACTGCTCTTTCGTTTTACATTACATGCACATATATACAACGACGCCTACCTGCGAGCAAGACTTATGATGGGGTTTCAATTTGCCGGGGGGCGCCGTCAGGCTGCGTTTAACAACTTTTTAATGGGCGAAGGGAGAGCGCGGACGAGCGCAAGAAGTTAGAGTCTGAGGGGTGCTAGACAGGAGTCATCTTGATGGCTTTTGGTCTTTTTTTCGCGAGGCTCCTCAGCGAGAGGCCACGTGGGCGGTCAAGGAATAATTTCCAACCCCGTTGATGATGAGGAAAAAAAAATTTGATGATTGGTCAACAGGGATGGAGGATTTCCTTGGAGAATTCACTCTCCCCAGGATGTACTAGGACATATATAGTGGCGCTACGGCCCCTCCTTGTTTCTGGCTCCCCTGGCCCACCTAACGTAGCACACCATCCGCGTTCTGGAGCTCTCGCAGCTCTGGTAATTGCATTTGACGTCGCTACGTTTTTGTTTCAGAGCAGTACGTGACGCTTCCGCCCTGTGAGTAGGGTACTGCTCTTCTCTCATTCTCTGCTCCCTCTCTCGACACAGACTCGTTCTCTGTGTATACACTCTTCTGCCGTCGAGAGCTTTTGCGATTCGCGCTTTCCCTTGACGAACAAGAGAGTACACTAAGCTCTTTCATCCTCAACACACAAGATGTATTGCGACAAAACATCGTGTGTACGCGTGTGTATGACTAAATTCTCCCTGAAATCACCAAGATGAAAGTATACAATATCATATTGTATTTCGATTTTCATTATATTGCTTATATTTTTCTTTAGTCTGCTTTGTGTTTACATTATTTATTGTCAGAGTATACTTGAATTGTTAGGATTTACATTGCAATTTTTATGAAAGTACGTTTTTTTCTTGTATTCAACAATTTAATTGTGCTCTTCAAAGCTGTTTCTGTTTATTTTTTATCATGAAACTCGGTAGAGAGTCTTGCGCCAAGTTCAGGCACAACCACATTCATGTAAATGAGAGGATTTTGGAATATTTCAATTTGAAATATCTCGGTAAATAAATTTTTTATCCATATTTTTTCTTAGATATATAAAGACGATGGCAATCTTTTTAATACTGAGCCCAAATTTTTTCAATTCGGTGTAGTAATAAGGGAAATAAATCCGAATGTTTCCCCGATTTTAAGTACAAATCGGGTTTTTATCTCTAATGCTAAATATGACATTTTGCTGAATAGTTGGTAAAAATTTTCCCCACGTTGTTAATAGTTAATGAAAAAATACATGAAATGCAATGCGTATATATGTAGTGCATGCTATTTTGTGTATTTTGGATTAAAATTTTAAGTTTTTTCGAGTTCTGAACGGAATTAGGTTGTGTTTTGGACTTTAGGGAAAGTAATGAATTAATTACTGTGCCGAGGAGGAGGTCTAGGTGGTTTTTAAGGGTTTGGAATTGATCCAATGGTTTTAGAATTTTTTTCTGTTTATTTGAGCAAAAATTTGTGAAATCTCCTCAAAATATAGCTTTGCTGTAAAAAAAAAATAGGCACCAAATTCATGTATCTTCACAAAAATATGCGAAATCACTGTATTAATGATTAAGTACAGTAATCTTTATTGATTTTATTAATTAATAGTAAAATAATTGTGAAAATTTGAGATTTTGAGAGTTATAAACCAATTTTGCGCGACATTTTGTTTAATTTAAGAAGTTAGATGCGCGCTAAGCAAATTTATAACTCTCAAAATCTCGAATTTTCATAATCATTTTACTATACTAATTAATGAAATTAATGACAACTACTGTATTTGGTCATTAATACAGCGATTTCGTATATTTTTGTAAAGGCGCATGAATTTGGCACTCATTTTTTTAAGGAGGATATTCCTTGAAAATAACATTTTTTTTTTCACAAAAAAAAAAAAAATTTGTAATTTAAAATATTTTGCATTATTTTTGATGAAAAAACAATTTTTTTTTTGGATTAATAATTTATTTTGGAAAAGATGAAAAGTTATTTTTTTCTGTAAATTTAGTTGATCAATCGATTGGACATTTTTTTATAAATATGTTTACATAAAGTTTAAAAAATTTTTTTGTTTAGATAAATTGATTGTACTTAATACAAATAAATCAGCCTGAAAACAAAATGGCAAAGTGGGCGTTTTACATGAAATTAAACGTGACAGCAATAGTTAACTTGGTCCAGCACGTGTTGGCCAATTGATTTTATGACACGTGTCGTCGATAAAACCACACTTGTCGCAACACACCACTGTCATGATTTTCTATGCTCAATCAACTGAGACACACTATTTATTTTTTCCACCATCAGCAGTTACACCCAACTATTGATCAACTAAAACAAAAAACCTAATTATTCACAGATGAGAATCATATCCAACTAATCCATTGACCAAAAAATAATTATTTCATGTTTATTATTTATTTCAGTCATCAATAAAATTTGCGGTCTTGCTGATACAGATCAAAGTCGACTTGTTCTTTGAACACTATACTGAAGGTGCCATATCGGCGGGGCGTGGTCCAAATCTGTCACATTCTCTGCATGAGTTTACCTATGTGCATTATTGTAATCATCATCTTGTAACAATAGCCGTGCATTTAAACGCGCCTTTATCACATCAACGTGAAAAAGTTTGTTTGCCTAAAAAAATTTACTCCACTTCGTTTTTTGTTTTCAGAATGATTGTATAATTTTCGGTGATATATGAAAGCGGCAGTTATTTGGTAATTTAATAGGCTACTGAGGGATGCCGAGATAAAGTCAAGAGTTGCTTGAGTTTGACAAGTGATCTGTGGAGATCAGACTGCCAATATGGACGTGTTTTATCCGGCTACTTTCATCTAATCTCTTGGATCTACCCTCTGTACGATCTATCCAGCGATCTCGGCATCGAGTATCACAGATTACAGGCAAGCAGCCCTTCAGGGACTATACAATTGTGCCCGTTCGATATCCACTCTGTATATTAGCTACACAGAGACTGTGCATGATAATTATATTCAAATAGAATTTGGTAATTCAAGAGTTACTTATATTATAAAAATTTAAATTACGTCAGTCAAATTAATAATGTGTTTAATGGTGAATATTTTGAAAACTACTGTTTTTAAGAGATTTTTATACTGAATCTTTTTTGTAGATCATTTTTCAAACTATAAAAAAGGTTCTGAGTGAAAAATTCATAACTTTCACAGTTTTCGAGATATTTTCAAGTAAACAAGCGTGTGTTTGACGTTATTCTGATGGTGATTATTGACAGTAATAAGGGCCAATGAGTTTACTGAGCTTATTTGTCGGGCAGTAATAAATCCAGTATCAAACAGTGAACCATCAAGGATTCAGTTATAAACTCAAACTGACTGTGTAAGTGGGAGTTGAAAATTCACTTTCAAACTGCCTGGGAACAGAGGAAGCGTCACTGAACGAATGTCATTGCCACTATAGTTTCTATATATTATAGTCGAAAAGTTCATCTAACAATAAAACCTCAATGCTATATTTTTGGTTTTCAATTGGCCCGCTTTTTATTTGCACGTGTTTTATTGTCAGATAAATTATACAGTTGCGAGTAGGAGGTTCTAACGTGTGTCAGTATATGGGCGTTCTGTTTTTGGTGAATCTCTCACTTTATTGACAATTACACACACTGACGAGAAGAACCCTTATTTGCTGCTAACTTTTCAATTCACAAAAAAAAAAAAAAACCTAACATATATTTCTCAACATGTATAATCAATTATTTCACAATTTTCCCATCAGTCATTCATGTGCGATGAAAAGCCATGATCAAGCTGCGATGGGTAAAAAAAAAGGCACATTAACATTGAAGAAAAAAAAAAACGTGGAAACGAAAGAAAAAAAACTTTCTCTTCAGCCATTCTTGGAGGAAGCAGGCAGATCGTCAGGGAGGCAAACGTACTAAACAAACATAAATAAAAAAAAAAGTGACCTAGGAAAAAAAATGAGCGAAACAAGTGAAAAAAAAAAAAAAAATGAGACAGCTTTGGCGGCAGAGAGAGGGCGAAGAAAATCGCTGGCAGGCTATTTTCCAGAGGAATTTTCATTGGACGAGCGCCATATTGGAAGAGGGTGCTCACCCCCTGAGTATCTTGGTGCGGATTGGTCATCACCATGACGACGCTTGGTAGTTTGCGACCAGTGAGGCAAAGGGAAGCGAGCTGGTGAATTCTGGAGCAGCGAGGGGGTGGATTTCATGGCGCACCCTCTTTCAGCAGGTCCTGGGGGCCGTTTTCACCCCCACTGCTGCGGAAGCATCCCCCAAGTCACCGGGATAACTGCATTTCGCGGACAGAATCCCACAAGAACTCACGGCGAACGGTGTGTGCATTAATATATATCATCGCGTTGACTTTCCACGACTTACCCACCGTCAACGCGAGATATTCACGTGTCTCACATGACCAACTGATTGAAAAAAACACACGACGGAAGATTAACCACTTGGACAACAGGCTGCAAGAGGACTGCAATCGCCACACAGCCTCGTGTCTCCATCGTTCATTCTCGTCAACTGCTTGGATATCAACATTTTCAGGGACACGTTGCCACCACCCCCACCCTCGGGCTAATTGGATCAGGAGGCTAATAAGATTGAATTTGCAATCGGGGACAAAGCGTGGCTGGTGCTTTTCAGCGGCAGGGGTACACATCCCGCCACTTTTTTCCGTTTGTTTACCGCGTGTTCACCTCCGTCCAGTGATTACCTGTTCTCCGCTACAGTTCTGTGGGTGTGTAAACGTTTGTAAATAGTGTTTATAAACTCTGAGCCGGCTGCAACATCAGTTAGAGGCGTGTTAGACTCAATGACAGGCCGTGACAGTTGGAGAAATTGAGGATTTCCACTGGGAACAAGTGCTAAAGCTGGTGAACTGTGGGCTTACATCAGCGCTGGATGATGTTCTGGTGATTTTTCATCGTGTGCCAGTTGTTCTCCACCTTCTCGACCTTTGCTTGCAAGCAAGGTCGATCCCGGCATCATCCTGGCTAACGATTTATCGGGCGGCAACGGTCCAGGTGGCGGCGTCGGCTCTGTCGGTGGCTCCTCCGTCGGGGGATCGCTCCCAACAACTCTCAGCTTGGATCATCAGCAGTTTAATATTTTCCCGGCAATTTTTAGTCGACAGCTCAATTTTTCTGCTGCCAATTGCAGTCAGAATAAGCTCATGGATGAGCTGAGGCCCAATTTAGGATTGTTGGGCGTTGGATTGGTGGAGAATGACAGCTTTCATCTAAATCACAATCAGGAAAAACGTAAATGCAGCAGTACGAGCTCGAACGAACAGGATTTTGGGATCTATGGTGTGCACCAGGGACTCGAGGCTAGTCCGCCGACGCCTGGAACTACGCCGGGGCGAAACAGCGTCGGAAATAGCAGCAGTGTCGGTGAGGCATTCCATCAGTCTTTATGTAGGCTAGGGAAAAAGTGGGCAACGCCAGAGAGATATAACAGCAGATTTTATGCTTGTTGAGTTCTCGAGTGGTGGCTCGCTCTGCTTGTTGCAGCAATTCAGGGGTGCTAGATACACAATAGATATTGGCATATGGTTGTACCTGTTGTCGAGGCCATTATTGTCCAGTGGGTGCCGCACTAAAGGGGACAAATCTCGTCGACACCCGGGGCTCTCTCTCTCGTTAATGTGGTAGGCGGATTGCCATTCTGGCGTTCATGTCTCCAGTTACACTTTTTTTCATTTCGCATTTATTAAATACTTTTTTAAATGTGCTCGAATGACCGAGATTTTCGACATGATTTTTTATAGGGATCATTTTTTTTTTTGCATTAAAGATTTTTCTAGTATAAAACAGGGGAAAAAAGTACAGAAGTATTTGAAACTTAAAAAGTGGTTTTTCTTCGATTTTTCGACACTGAGAGATCTAAAATGATCCAAAAATCATCCGAATTTACTGAAAAAAATATCAAAAAATCTTGAAAAACATTTTTAAGCATAAAAACATTGAGAATTTCCACAGAATTTACAATAAAAAAAATATCTATCTTGACTAGATTATTTTTAAAATGTTTTTTCATAATCGTAGGAATAAATAACCGAAATTTCGTGTCGGAATTTTTTCATAGTCATGATAAAAAAGCTCTGCTATATAAAAATTTGGATTGAAAAAAAAAATCCAGTAAGTTGTTTCGTTAGCCAAGATATATTTCTAGTAAAAAAAAAAAAAAGTCGTGGCGTGAAAACGGCGAGGAGATTTCTGCTCTGCGAGACGAACGAACGGAAGACTTGGCACGGTGTTGTGGTCCTCATGTTTAATTCGTCAGCCGGAAATTTGCATAGTTTCCTCGGTCCATCGCGAGTGAAAATGTCTCGCCACCAGAATAACCAATTGGCCCAGTCGCACGTCGTGTTTGGGTGTCTGCGAATTGCCGCTCATTAATTTGGACTTTCGACGACGACAGTGTGTAATCCACGGCAGATGTCGGGAGCGAGTGCAGCTGAGGTCAGCGATGTGTCCTCCATGGAGGCTGATGCTCTCGGCACCTTGCACTCGACTAATTACCAGCCGTGGTCCATCGACAGATGGCCACTGGGGCTGACGGTGTCGAGTGTCCCCCTCCGGGCAGAAATCATCATCACTGTAGTGACCAAGGGGTAAAGTTCGCTAACTAGCATCTTCAGATCATCAGTTGCGGGCTAAGTGCATGTAAATTCATGCAATTTCCTTGGTACTAGTCTAATTGTCGCTTAATAAAATGCTGGTCCAGGTGAACTTGACCGAGTTTCTCGCCACCTCAATGGGGTAAACGGAAGCAAGGCGCGTAAAGTGGACAGCATTCATCCTCGAACATTGAATCAGCATGTAACATGATTAGGTCATTAACGCCTTAATCAAGTTAGCATAGTGCGAGGGACTTGGCTCGACACTCTCTACCTCTCTCTCGCTCTCGTGCCGTTTATCAGGCAATGCAGTAGACGCGTGACTCTAGACTCCTTCAGTCTCTTGTCTTTCCGCATTTTCGCGAGCTAGACGCGCTTCGTCTGCACACCTGTGTCACTAGATGTACGTCTGTTATACAGCCGACAGGCATCAGTTTCAACTTATTTTTGGGTTTTAAAGTGAATATTTTGAAAATTCATGGCTAAAGTTTTTCACTGTAATTTTTAGAGATGCTTGATAAATTTTTTTTAAACGTTTCTGGTTTTGAAAATATTTTCAAGTAAAAATTGGTAGGTTTTTTTGTTTTTTTGTTTTTTTGTTTTTTTTTTTTAAACGGTTTTATTTAACAAAAGTAAATAGTTTATTAAAAAAAAAAAGAAAATAGTAAGCATTCCTGAATTAAAAAAATATAAATTCATGATTGATCAATTATGAAAATAAGTAAAAAATTCAGTATAAATGTATTTTTTGTGAAGAAAAATGAATATTTTATGAACTTTAAAAGTTTGACGTGTATGAAAAAAGAATTTTTACTGAATACCGAATTTTTATTAAAAATTTATTTTTGATACATGCTGGACTTTTAAAAGTTCATCAAATGTTCATTTTTGTTTATTAAAATGAATTTATGATAAATTTTTAATTTATGTTTATCATTGATCAATTATGTACTTATTTTTTTTAATTGGGTTAATATTACAAATTTGAGGAATGCTTAAATATAAAAAATTCAACTTAAAATATGAAACCAGTAAGCCTTTTTCATAATTACGAGAAAATGCGGCAAAAGTTTCACTCAGGTTTAATTTTTTAAGTTAAATTTTGTATTTTTTATTATGTTTCAAATTTTTAATCTAATTGCTGATTATTTTCTATTTTTAGTAGATTATTTACTTTTGTTAAATAAAACTGTTTAAATTAAAAGTTTTTACTTCTTTTTTATCAATTGATTGTGATAGGCCAGTTTGAAAATACCTCTGATATCAATCGTTTGAACTTTGAACACTGTTTATGACGATGTTTCAGGTGTGGAGGGAGCTTTTAAAAAATTGAAACCCGATCCCTGTGCCTCGAGTCCTCATATTGGCCACACACCAACCACAGCAAGCTGTCCAACACCAGCCAGGAGACGACACAGGACCACTTTTACCCAGGTACACCCCCGAAAAACCGAAAAAAAATCTGTAAACAAGACACTGCGACTGAAACTCATCTCATTGTGAATTCATATATACGTGAGCATGTGAACATTGAAGAACACACACGGATTTACGCACATGTATAGGGGAGATGATGCACATACAACGTGCCTTCAAACACGATTTCCAATTGTTTCGCAGGAGCAGCTGGCGGAATTGGAATCGGCGTTCGCGAAATCCCATTATCCGGACATATACTGCAGAGAGGAATTAGCGAGGAGCACGAAATTGAACGAGGCCAGAATCCAGGTGAGGAGTACATGCTGCTAATACTAATCACAATGTGTGTGTGAATATACATTCAGAATATTTACGCATTATTATTTTATTTTTTATTTACACTTTTTTCATCCAATTTTTTTTTAGCTCTTGTTTTTTTTTTTTTCTTTCGGATCCACTCGACGCTGGATCATAGCCAAATTTTATTTGGATAAGGATAAAAAATTTATTGAGGTTGATTTTGTTGTTTTTTTTTGTTTTATTTGCATCAATGCAAGAAACTTGAATGAAATTTTGAGTTGCTGACTCAATTAAGCGCGCCAGGTGGATGCACATTGTCTGATGCATATAGTCATGTGCTTTGAAGGCAAATGCATGTAGCTGAAAAACGTGGCATTGGAAAGCTTTTGGATATGCGATTCGATCGTCATTGATCGAGGCCCCTCGCGCTTTTTCCCCGTTCGCACACATACTGATGACTCGCTGCAGTATTCTCTCGCTATCGCTCTGCTATTCTCGTTCTATCTCCCTCTGCGTGACTCATTCCGCGTAATTGAATCAAAGATGCGAGTGTGCAGGGGCGCTCCAATTGAGTTACCAGCGCAAATGTCGATTCAAGATATCTCTTGCGCGCTTTTCTGCAACTTTATACGTGCGCTACGATTCTTCTGTGCTCTCTGATGTCTGCATTTTTTGTTAGAGCGTGTATTTATGTCAAGACGAGCATTAATATACTTGGATATTTGAAATTCTGTCCTTAACGAAAAATTAATTTTTAATTTTTACTTTCCGGTGAATTTATTCAATACATGAGACTGATAAAAAAAATTTTATTTATTTTTGGCTTGAATTTTTCGTAAGATATCCAATTGACAGTAACTGAGTATTATTTTTATCTAAAATAGACCTTTTAAAATCTTTGGGGGAGATGAAAAATTTTTTGTTGTAAAATTTTTCAAAAGGTATAAGTATTGTCGTTTTTGTGATTTTTTTTAGTTTTTTGATGATAACTTGCTCAGTATTGAAGATAATGAAAAATGTTATAAACACTAAATGATTGAGATTTCAATTATCTACAAAAAATTTTAAATAAACTTTTTTTTATGTTCGTCAGTTTTTGAGATATTGCCGGTTTTTGAAAATTCTTATTTTTTAAAATATCTCGAAAGTAAAGGAGAATATCAAAAAAATTTATTCTACATTTTTAACAGGAAATTAAATTCTTCATCATTGTACTCCTATAAAATTTTTTGTTATCACACATAGTTACCGAGTTATCGGCAAAAAACTGAAAAAAATCTCACAAACGGCGAGATTTTCAGGGGGTGTATAACTTCATCAAAAATTTTTTTTCTCCATCAAACATTGATAAAATTTGTGGTATAAACTGATTCAACTTGAAAAATAGAAAATAATTGTTTTTGTCTGACGTAACGTAGGTTATTCTACTTAAAAAGCGCACAAACAGTCATAACGATCTGTTTATATGCCTTCTTAACGCTTTTCCGCAGATATTTTTTTTGTCAAGAAATGATTTCTTCAGTAAAAATTGTACATACAATTCGACATAATTTTTTCCAGTCATGAAAAAATTTTTTTTTCTTTCGTTTTGTTCTGTTCAATTTTTTTAAAATATCTACCGAGCTTATTCATCAGATATACTTGGTAAATCCGTTGATGTTTCTATTAAAAGAGCTAATTAAAAATGTACTGGGCGTTGGAAAAAATGCTGTAGTATGTGCGGTATTAGTTTGCGAGAAGCGCGACAAAGAGAAAAATGTATGATATGTCGGTTTGAGTGGTCTAAATTACATAGTTTATGTGTATGTGTGTGTGTACTTGTGATACCTCCGAGTATGGATGGGGAACTTGCAGTAGTATGGGCTACGTGGACGACAAACTCACAAAATTGCGACGAAGTGATCTGTAGGTACATATTAAAACAGTCGACTTTACGTCGTATACTCCCGCTTTTGATATATAATGCACGGGTGTTGTTCGCGTTAAAAGCCCGAGAACCACCGCGACTTAACCCTGTTAAACTGCAATGCCAAGTGAAACGCGGTTTGCTTTTATACTATACCTACTTCTCTCTCAATTCTGAAAATTTCACAAAGAATCACTGTCTCTGCCGCTGATTCTTTGTTTCCATATTTTATTCTACCTCTGCTTGACATTCCAAAAATTTTTTTTTTGCAACACATGCCGATAAAGCCCGTTTTTCTGTCTTAAATCGCCGTAAAGTGATTTTTTCACGGCTGACATCAGCATCTAAAGTGCGTTGTTTTTTTTTCACTCGTGCGTAAAGTGCCTCTTTTTTTACGGATCCTCCGGACTTTTTTGACACTCATGTCAGCTGTTAAAAAATTAAGCCACTCAATGGCGGCACCAGAGTGAAAATCGAGCATTATTGGCATTTGTTGGAAAAAATCTGGTGTGTGGCGCATGGGCGGCAATGTTGACAGTGTCAAAAAATTGCCGCTGTTATGCACTTGCCATTCAATATACTACTTTTTAATCGTTCTACTTTTTTCTGGTTGATAATAGATTTTTTTTTTAGTAGATTTCTTAGAAATCGAACTATTGCGCAGTCGTCCTCATGACGCAACTTTTGAAAAATTTTGGTATTTTCTAATTTGATTCAGAAAATATATGCAGTCAAAAAGGTTATAACGAAATTCGGCATACGTATTCGTTAGATTATTACCAAGGTTAATTTTGAAAATGAGGCAAATTAGTTTATTAGTTTAGAAATGGCAGCAAATTACAATTTTCAAAAAGTGAAAAAAATCTCATTTTGGATGATTCTGTTTAGGATAACTTTCGAATTCGATAATTGATTAAATATTCGTTGATATCAATCTAAACGACTCATCAATGAAATTTTACTATTCCATTCGTTTTTTTAGACAAAAATTTTTTGATAATATACTAAAAAAAAAAGAAGAAAGACAATAAATAATAAGAAATATAGTTCCATTTCGGCTGCCGAATGGCATTTTTTCGATTATATTGGGAAGAGTTTTACCGTTTTTAAGCTCTTCAAGTTGGTACTTTTTTGCAAATAAATGTTTGTAATCGGATGTTCATAAAGTATATAGCATAGCCAGAGTTACGGAGGCAAAAGTGAGAAAAAAAAACAAATGATAGTATTGAATGAAAACTCAACTAACTCGATATCGACAGCACCGGATACCTTTTTTCTTTTCTTTCTTATCCCATTTTTATGTCAGCCTAATGGAATTTCTTCCGTAGTGATTCGAGAATTATTCTCTCACCGTTTCGCGGCGTCATTTTTCTCATATTCAATGCGCCCCGTGTCATACGGTTTTTTGCGGTTCGATAAAATAATACTAAAACATATAAAAATGATAAAATTAATTGTAAAAAATTTTTTAACTACGAAAAAAAATTTGCTTATTTATTTTTTTCATGTCTAAAATATTTTTTTCCAAGTAGATAAATTAATTGTACGTTGAGTGGACTGAAAAATGGACAATTTGTCGGTTGGAAAATTTTTTTTGTAGCTAAAAAATCAGGATAAAGCACAGCCATGGCACTGATGCTGATGTCATTGAATTCTGCGGGTATGACAAGACTGTGGAATATAGTGGAAACAATCTGGATTCCATGGGTATTAGATGTATTTATATTTTTTTTTGTTCTGGGACATTTTTGGGAATTGTATTTTCCGAGGACGATGCGCGGTCGTGTCAAGGGTGCTATAGGATATCTATAACTATCGCGTGGTGCATATTAGGGAGGACGTTTGACAAAGAAGGATAGCGGTGAAATCACTGGAGGGAGAGCAAGAGAAATTCTCTGGCGAGGCCGAGACATTTCAGATCTATCTAGGGTGGAGAAAATTAGATTTAAAATGGCGACTCAGATATAATGGCAGCCTCCGGTACTACATCGTCGCCCGACGACTTGTCTCAATTTTTTATCACTCTCACTTCTGCTGCCCACGGCTACCTATTTCATTTTTTTTTATTTCAATATATAAAATCGACAGAATTTTTTACCGCCAATTCCACCCGAAAATTTTATCCACCTTTTATAAATCAGGTATTAAATTTTATTTACTTTTTTTTAAATTGAAAATTTTATGTGGTCTTGTGTGTTTTAAAATTTTAGTGCTTGGAATTTTTATAGTTTTTTTTTTTTGCGCTGACGCGTATATTTGAGGATTAAAGAGTTTTGTGCTGATGAAAAAAAAAATTTGTCCGAACAAAAATCGTGACAAGAGAGTCTCCAACTTCTCGTAGAGAAACTAGCCACTGTGTATATATAAGTCTAGGTATACCTAAGAACTATATACAGCTGTTAGACTGACTTCTATCTCCTAAGTTGCTTCTTCGCTCTTCTTCGGAGTGAGTGGCCATGGTTATTGAATTACGAACTCTTCTTAGCTCTACGGCTCTCTTTGGCCCTCACGTACTCCGCAATATATATAGGGGGGAGAAAAACTTTCCTCATCTTTCATCGCTCTCGCTTTTATTTTCTATACCAAAGTCGTCCAGCGTTCTAAATAGTTTATTAAAAAGATCTGCTAAAAAATTTATTACGTTGTATTATATCGCCCTTCACCTTGATATAGCTGTTATTTTATTATATAATTATATTATATAATTGATTTTCTTTAAAAAATACAAAAATTTAAATTTTTGTATAAAATATTTTACAAACGATGATTTTATCAAGTTTTTGTTATTTCCTGATGAAAAAAACGCATATTGGACACACTGGACTCAATTAAAACACTAAAATCCTTAAAATTTATGGTGTTGAAAATAATAATTATTAAGCTATTAGTTTTAAACGCTATATCCTTCTATGAAAATTTATAAAAATTTAAATACAATGATCGGTTACATTTTTATTCTTCACATGAATATTTATCAAAATTTAATATATTATCATTTACTGATTATTAAATGTCACTGTTTTCAACTGGCATTTTGTTTCAATTGCGTTCAGTCTCCCTTATCTCAGTAATAATAAGAGTTATTAAATTTTAGCTTAGAACCTTTTTTATAGATAATTTTTTTCTCTATAAAAAAGGTTCTATACAAAAGTTTCATAAAATAAATATTTTCTAAGATATTATCAAATAAATATATTATTTTTGCAAATTTTTAAATTTCTGATTAATATTTTTTTAAATATCTCAAAAATGATAAGAATTCTGAAATTTTTACCTCATATCTTTTTTATAGATTACTTTTTTCTCTATAAAAAGTATTTCACGTAAAATTGACTAAAAGTCAGTATTACCCGAGATATTTGGTAAAATAAAAAAGGGTCTTTTTTTTTTGTTAATAAAATTTTCTTGGTGATGACAAAGGGAAGACAACGGTTAAAATATTTATGCATTTTTCTAGTGATTCAATTGGTTGGATATGTAATACACTGGGATGAGAGGATATATAGTGTATAGAGTGTAATCGCGGGATATCCCCGCGTCTGCACGATGATGCTATATAGCCGCGAGTGCTCGCGATATCTCTGGGGGTGCGCACCCGCGTGCACTTTGGAAATGTCGATAAAACCCGTCTACCAATAGGGTCTCTCGACGTGACGTCACACGTTGACTGTCCTCCAATAGCACTGGGTGTTCAACCCTCCCGTTGGCAGCGTTCTCCACCCGCGCCCGCAGGCTTTTCTTATCCTGACGCGCGCGCGAGGGGTGCTCATGGTTTTACTAGCTCATGCCGCGCTGATGTTTCCCCTGGCAACCATTCTATATACCCAGATATCACTCCCTGTGTAATCCCGCAACGAAACAAAACTTTCCGATGCACAAAATGGCGATGAGACTTAAACACGAAAAATTTCATTTATTTCAAATAAACACACGTAAATTAATTTTTTTTTCATTTATTATTCATTCAGTTAGTTGAAATTACTTAGCTGAACTTTTTTCAGGTCTGGTTCCAGAATAGAAGGGCAAAATATCGAAAACAGGAGAAACAGCTTCAAAAGGCGCTGGCGCCAATACCTGCGTGTCAAGGTGCAATGATGAGGAATATTTATCCTGGAGCTGGCAGGGGTTATCAACCCTATGCTCACCCTCACAACAGCATAAATGGCATCAATCGTTACCCACAGGTTCAAATTTTCTCTTCGCTTTATTAAAAAATGCTGTTTTTAGTTTTATTTTCAGTTTGTTTTTTTTTTCGTCATGTTTATCATCTTGATCCTGTGAATTTCGTATAATTACCTCGGTGGCATCCGCGTGCTCCATCAGAGTGGCTGGTCTCTATGACTAAATTGCATTTCGAGTGATTAGCCGTGCCCGCGATGGATTACCAAATGCCTGCTGCTTCTAATTGAGCCAATAACCCTGCTCGGGTCTGTGGATGACCAGAGCGTGGCTCGGTTTTTTTTTTCCTAAGATATTCTGAGAGGGGAAAAATATTTCAAGTTAATTTTCAAATTAAATAAGGATATAAAATTGGTTGGAAAAATATTTTTTGGCTTTAAATTTAATGGTTTTTCAGTCGTTTTTGCATTTTTTTTTTTGGTTCTATTGTAGATAGTACTTGGTGAATTTATTTTCCATGGCGATATTTTTATTGTTTAGATGGGAGCTACGTCGTATCCGAGTATGCCTCAACCTTTCTCCATGTCCCATTCAGCGTCGAATATGTCTGCAGTCACAGGAATGCGGCAAGACACAATGGGTAGGTAAATTACACTTGTAAAATATCTATGTATAATTTTTTTTCGACTTCTTATAGTTCTAGTGATTACTAAAGTCTAAAAAAAATCTTTTTAAAACAATTTTTCTGGGTTAGAAAAACATTATATCGCATTTATTATGAAAATTTAATTTTTTTAATATTTTTTAAATAAAAAAAATGTGAAGTAATCGATGGAAATTATTAAAAAAAATTTTTTTAAGTACTAGAAAACAGTTGAAAATAATTTTTATGCTCATAGCAATTTTTTTTGAGCGGTTAAATTGAATTTTTCGATATTTGATGTTAGAAAAAAAATTTTTTTTCCCGAAATTTTGCTTTAAAATAGATCGAATTTTATTAAATGTTATTTAGTTACTTGTGATTTTCGTGTTTCAATATATATCTCGTAATTTCGGACGCGACGTAGTGCAAAAAATCGGGCGGAAATGACGCGAAATCGCAAGGCGAACTGGAGAAACAGAGAAAGCAGGAGAAACTGAAATCTTCACTCACTCGAAGACGCTCCATTTCCTTCGAGGCACGGTCTTACATTATTTCCGGTTCGAGATGGCATATCGCTTTTAAATCGAATCAAGACTATTCGAAAATTGCGAATCGACTTGGCGTCTCTTTACTCGACTGCATCTGACTCTCATAATCATATTGAATTCTGCTGCGCATAATTTCATATTTAAATCCGATAGAATTACTTTAGTCGATTAAACAATTGTACGAGCATGTCCAATGGACTTTGTTATGTTTTTGTCTTTTTTTTTTGTTCAAGGTATGTCAGCGGAAGACGAGTGGTACAACAAAAGTATCTCAGCCCTGAGGATGAATACAGCGCATCACCCGAATTTAGCTGCACCAATGCTACAATACCAGACATAATTTTCAACGTCAAGTGGACCTGAACGATTACCGAGATAATAAACCACATTAAACTGAAGAAATATGAATTATTATTTCAATTTACTTCATGTTTATCCACGGTTTATCGACGGAACACATTTTTTTTTTTTTCATCTTGCCAATCTACAGGGTCTATCGAGTTCAAAAAATTACTCTACCATGTTTTGGAAATTGGCGTGTTAATATTTAAACAATATATCATCGTATAAAACACAAAAAAAAATTTTTTCATTCCAAAACTTTGAATTTTTGTTAATTTTACTAACGAAGAAATATTTTAAAATTTTTTCTGGTTGATTTTTTAAAAAAATTAATTGTTAAACATTAATTTGTAGCTATTTAAATTCTGCAAAAATAATTTTTTATTATAATTTTAAATTTTATAAGCATGAAAAAATGAAAATTTTTTGATAAAATGTTGAAAAAAAATTATTTTTATGTGTTATATAAGATGAAATATTGTTTAATTTATAAATACGCTATTTTTTCAATCTCATGCTGCATAATAAGTCAGTTTAGGTAATAAACAAACGATTGAGAGTGTTGAATCTGTCTTTTGACTGACAGCGCCAATACTGATGAGTGTATTGTACTTAAAATTTTTTAGTCTTATTACGTGTAAATATACGTTGATATATTTTTTTTTCTCTAGGAACAAAAAAAAAAAAAGATTTAGAAGCAAAAACCGAAGACTGTTTCGTTATTTTTTCAACAACGAAGCAAGATTTTTTGGAAAAATTATATAAAATTAACGCGGTGGCAAAAAAAAAAAAAATTTAGTTGGATATAACAAACAAGAAAATAATCGAGTCCACATACGATATAAAAAATTATACTTTGTACATAATATAAAGAATAAAAATGCACAACAGATAATTAATGCATATAGCGGTAATCGCGGCGGGTATAATATAAATATTATATAGCATAATAACATATGCCAATTTTTCAATGTCCTTTTTAAAATATAAGTCAAACTACCCATAAATAAATATTAGATATTCAATTTTTGTGCTTCGGTTTTTTGCGTGCATTCAATAATTTTCCAAAAAAAAGTAAATAAATAAATACATAGTAATAATAATAATTAATTTTAAATATAAAACAAATAATTTCTTAAATTCTCTATTTTTCAACATAAAAAAAAAAAAAATTTCATGCTGAATTAATTTAAATCAATGATAAGGAGGTTTTTTTTTTCAATTTCTGATGTTAAAAAAATATTTTACTTCTATTAATTATAAAACAAACTGTCAAATGTTTAAATTATAAAAAAAAAATCAGATTTTTAATTACTAATTTATTATATTTCGACATTAATAAGATTTTTTTAATTTTTGTTTGTTTTTTGTTTTTTAGTTGGATAGTTCAGTCTTTGTATTGCGATGTCACTTTTCGATAACTGTCTAATCAATATAACAATTTACACCACACAATTTAACATTCCAATGCCAAAAAGAGTGTGTGTAAAGTATGCAACGATGAATTTCTGCGATTGAGCCCCGAAAAATGTTCCTAAAAAAGAAAAAAAGAAAATATTAAAATTACCTTTCCCCGAGAAAAAAATACTTTGTAACATATCACACATGCGACATACACGAGGGCTCGAGCCAGACTTGATCATTGATGACAAACGATTGGAGACATCAGAGGCAGTTTTCGGAGATCAAGGCGTTGCACGCCAGAGTAGATTAAATTTAACCAAGGATCACGTATTGTACGTATGTGTTGTACATAGCATGAATAAAAATTACGTTTAAAGATAGAAATAAACCCTCCTCATGGGTGATTCTCAAAAATCATTGCAAGATCTACAGGATGCAATTGGTTTTTTCTACCAAGATCACCCTATATTTTCAATAATTACAGTCTTAATATTTAGCATTATATTACATTATAGATTCAGCAAGAAAAAAATATATTTAATCAGACTCAGATCATTTCCGCTTTGCGAGTGCCTATGCTCTTTTTGATGAGCGCCCAGTCCTCAAGGATATCCGCATCACTCAGCATGTAAACGATGTAAGGACCCGTGACGGAAACTGCGCGTTTGCGATCCGAGTGGCTGCGACGTCGTCGACCCGTCGAATTCATCCATAAGTCCGCGTGGATATCCACGTTATTACGGTCCTCCTCGAGCCTGCGAATCTTGTCCTGTAGGTCGCTGTAAATCGCGTCCCACAGCAGGCCCTTTTCACTCTCAAAATTCTGCAGAGCTGCCTGCTCCTCTGCCAGGTACTTATTTTGAATATTTTGCATGCGAAATTGCTTTAATATTCCTGCAACCTCCATTTTCGTCTTCATATTTTCTTTCAGGCGCTCCAGCGGGATCAGGTACTCCTCCGATTTGCCCACACGCACCTCGCTCAGCTTTGTGTCCACCTGGGTTATCCTTTCGCGATAGAGTCTACGAGCAGAGAAGAGTTTCAGGCTTAAATGCGGGGTTTTGAAGGGGTTTATTGGACTTACTGTTCTTTCAGGAGGGTAAATTGTCGCTCCAGGTCTACCAGGTTGTCCATACACTCGTTTCGACGCCTCTCACACTCGTCCTCGTCCATCTCCGAGGAGTCATCGCTGTCACTGTGCTCCGCACTGCTGTCACAGGACACCGAGCTCTGGTCACTGTTATTGCTGTCGTGTGACATTTCTTCGCCTTCAGGCTCGGAATCATCTTTAACGCTAGGCATCTATAATCAGGCAGGAGTTTCTCGCCTGAAAACTGGAACAATCAAGTGTTGTTGACATTATAACCTCAAATTTTATTGCACGCTAATGTGTCGACAGTTTTTTCTCTCACTGCATCAAGTAATTGAGTTTTTTTATTTAGCAGGTTTTTTTTTTTGAGTTATTGATCACTTTTTTTTTGTTGCAGGGTTGATAAATTTAGTGGTTTGTTTAATTTTAGTAGTAAATTTTTTTATGGAAAACTCACTCACTGTTTTCTTTTTGCGCTCTGCTGCGAAAATTCACTCCCGCCTCAACTGCGCGGCCATCTTAGAATGTTTCCTCGGAGTTTTAACGGACTATTGGCGCCATCTTGTGGGGATGATTGAAGTATCGGCAAAGGGCAGTATAAGCTCGGATGATAATATGAAAAAATTTGAAATTTAAAATGGTGAGTAAAACTTTTTTTGAAATAATTTTAATATAATCGTGATTTATATATGATGAAAACATAGAGCAGCTCTTTTTTAGCTATTGGTATAAAGCGATTATAATTTATTTTTAAAATATAATAAGTTGAATTGAATGTAGGGAAAACGCAATTATATACATTAAGGGATCGTAAAAAAATCGAAAAATTTCGTTTTTCGAGTCTCGTTTAAAAAAAATCATATTTTATTATGTTTTAAAAGCTTTTTAAAAAATTTAGCGTGATACAAGTATTTTTGAATGAAAAAAAATTTGCAAAAATAGTCAAAATGTGATTGTAAAAAAACTTTTTCGTCATAGCGGGAGTAAATGGGGTTTTTGCTCCCTCTACGACAAATAATAGTATGTTTACCTCGAGACAAACCGTTTTTCACCGTTTTTTGCAGATTTTCAAATTTATGAGCGACTTTTAAAAATTGTTGTATCAAGCTGATTTTTTTAGAGGACTCTTACAACATGATGAACTATGTTTTTTTTTTTAGAACCAAACTCGAAAAACTAAAATAGTCGTTTACTTTACGTCAGTACCATGTGATTTTAACCAGAAATATTAGCGAAAATCAACTAGGCGAGTGTAGAGCATAAGGGGTCTGCAAAAAAATATATAGTATTAATAATAAAGTTAAAAACAGTTGTGAATCAGTTGAGTAGACTTTTAATGTTTTTCACAATACATAATTAATTTCAACACTCATTTTATTCCATAAATATAAGTTCATCTTATAGATATATATTTTTTCATCAAGTGTATATATATTATATATAATTTTCAATCTGTATATAATTTCTGTGCCATTGACTTTTTTTTTCATTCAATAATAATAAGTATATTCTTTGTACCAGCCCGCGACAAATTTTTTTTTCAGCAGTTTTTTTTAACTGATCAATTTATTTTTTATTTTTTATTTTTATCAATATATTTCTGCAGATTTTTAATTAATTGTCGATATGTGGATAGGTGCTTGTGTATATATTATTTGTTCTAATATGGAATATAGTGTTTCAAATTTATTAATTTTTTTTTTGTACTGTGTTGAGAAATATCTGCAAGAATATATTTTATCTTAAAATAATAATATTTAACATCAGATTTTTTTTTTAAAATAGTATTATACAAAATCTCGTTTCGACAGATTTAGTTTTTTTTTTTTTGCCATCGTTTCATTTATTATACTGATTATAAAGCTCTCGACCTGCAAGAGTACATGTATATTTGGTTATTATATTCGACTATTAATTAATCTGTTTTTTTTTTTTTAATTACCAGCAATTTTTTCCTCGTTTTTAATTTAACAAATTTATTTCATATATTTCAAATATTTTTATCTCAACACAAATATATTTTTAAGTATGAATTAAATATTTTTTCCAAAATATTTCATCAATTAAAATTAGCATTTAGCAATTTAAAGAAATGGAAAAAAATTTTTGTCCAAACAAAAATTCAGTAAAAAATTTTTGTTGCAGATGTAAAAATATTCATATCATAAAAATTTCTATTTTTCATTTGCATTAAATTCAACGTCCTGTCTATTTGTTTTATTACATGTACGTATAATTAGTATTTTTTAATTTTACACTATATATTTAGTTGGATATTATCTATATAAAGCCGATATATATTCATCACAGTGACTCGGTACATGCAAATATATCTACTGCAGCAATATATATTTTTTTCTTAATCTCATAACATTCACTTGATAATAACTATATATTCTGTATATTAAACATATAAACATTACTTCAGCACACATTAGGCCAATGGCCGTTAAACAATACATAAAGAATATTTTCTTTGTATACATATATATTTATTTATATTATTTAATAATGTGCTATCGAGATTTTTTTATCATCACTGATTGTACATTTTTTCTCAATTCAATCCATCACATTTATCATATACTCCAAAATTTTTAACTTTTTTTAAAATTAATTTAACGGAAAACAAAATATTTTTCAAGGTTTTTTTTTCTTCGGTGAAAAATACCTTTTCTTGTCTAGAATTAAATTCTAAAGCTTTACCAAGTTCAGTTAGGCGTTGTTTTTTTACATTTTAATTTTATTTTTTTATTTGTATTTTTTTAATAGGATAGATTGATCTGAATTCTGCAAAACACAGTTTCTACTGATTATTATAGTTTATAAATAGTATTTCTTAAAAGTTCATTTAGCAAGCTCATTATAACGATTGTATAGGAGGATATTATGCAACACCGATTCTTTTTAAAGCATCGTGTAACATGGATTATTTAATTTTATTACATTGATTCTCTAAAAATTAGATTTTTTTTTTCACTATAGACAATAATTAATATTACTTTTAACGCTTTTTGCTGTATTTTAGGATACGTCTATTATTAAGTAGTAGGGTGACGCAGAAAAATTGATTATTTTGGTTTTTTCCAGTCTTGTATTGAAAAAAAAAAACATTGTTTATCATTTTTCAAGAGCCCTCTAAAAAAATCAGTTCGATATAAGCATTTTTGAAAGCCACTTACAAATTTGAAAATCTGCAAAAAAACGGTGAAAAAAGGTAATTGTAAATAATTTTTTCCGTTTTTGCACTAACATTTGTGACTATTAACATCAAAATATTGCATTTGTTCACAGAAAAATATATTTTTAATCGAAAAAATCGAAATTAATGAAGTTGAAAATTTTTTAAATTCATAGTTGAATTGCCTAAAATTAATTATTTTCAACTGAAACTTTGTAGAACTTATTTATATTATTATATGTAAAAATTTTGCTATAGTGAAGATAGGAAAAAATTTTTTTTTCACAATCTTGATCATTTTTATAAATTTAAATATTCATAAGTGGCGCGCTCTAAAAATGCTTGTATCTGGCTGAATTTTTTTAAGAGCTCTTAAAACATGATAAACTATTGTTTTTTGATTCGAGATCCAGAAAACAAAAAATACTCGGTTTTTTTGCATCACCCTATTATTACAGTAGTATATAATTATTTGACTGGTACCATCATTGACTTGACAGGAGTAGTTACATAATTTTTTTTCTTTATTTGTAGAACATTAATTAATTTATATTAATTATTTTCAATTTTTATTCTGCATTAGTATCTAAAATAGTAATATGTAAGTATGGATATATCTGATTTGTGCGCAACATTTCATTACTGACTATAATCAAATTTTAATATTTACTTAAAAAAAAAAAAAAATCAAAAATCATATTTCAATGAAAAATCACATTTTGTACCAGTTTGCAAATGACTAAAATTTTTATAATATTTAAATTAAAAAAAAAAAAGTTTAAAATTGTGTGAAAAATTTTTTTTTCGTCATAGCGGAAGCAAAAACTCTATTTCCTCCCGCTACGACGAAAAATAGTATGTTTACGTCAGGATGCAAAAGAGGTTATTTTGGCCGTGAATTTCTACTTTCGCCTTCGGCTCGGGCAGTAAACTTTTCACGATCGAAATGACCTTTTTTGCTCCCTTGGTGAACAATGTACTATTTTCAAGCATCAACTTAGTTTTTTATTATTTTTGGGTACAGTTTTATGTTATATACGATTTATTTTTATTTTTATTGGGATTGTTATGATCGCCTCATTGTTATCAGAGTCTATATGAATTTATATAGCTCGAAAATTCGGTATATTAATCAGATTTTTTTGGCAACTCAATATGTCATACGATTAAATAATTTACAACTGCTATCTAAAGTAGCACTATACACTATTGTGTTGCCTAGAATTTTAGTTACTTATTTTTTTGTTTGTTTGATTTTTTTTAATTATACTTAATTTTAATTAGTCTATCGATCTTAAAATTTACGGTTTATTGTCCATGATGGAACATTTTCCTAACAATATTTATTGTCTGTTCACACAGTATTGTCGGTTATTATTATATTACTCCTTCACGATTTTTACAATAAATTGTTGTCTGGATACTAAGGAAGACAGTTATTGTCTTGATTATCGCGAATTTTTCATGTGAAAAATATTGCACAAGCGAAATATACCAATTAATTGGCTTGAAAAAACATTTTTTCTTTCCTCTATTACTGTCAAATATAATAGAAAATTATTTTTATCAAAAGAAAAAATCTTAGATTTTTAATTGTCACTTGAGTAATTATTTTTTTTACGTTGTGTGTATATAGGGGAAAAAAAATTTTTTTTTTCATTCGGATAGAAGGAAAATTGAGAGTTATTATTGTAAAAATATTACCAACAATACCATATTCATCTTAGTTGCTTAGAAAAAGTCTAAGTCTGTTAATAAGGCTTCTAAAATCGTTATTAAGACAATATTTGTCTAAAATATTGTTAAAAATTATTTTTCTTTCTTTTTTTTTTAATGTGCGAATTAAAAAAGTGCAGGTGCAATAAATCCCTAGGATTCAGTCAACATCATTATTTTTTTTATCTCTTAATAAGTACTATTATTAATTACATGTTAGCTCTACTATGATGAGTATTTTTATTTATTTTTTATCCTATCGAAAAACTATTGAGAGATAAATGAAAATAGTTAAATGTCAAAAAAAAAAACTTTTTGTGAGCTAGATTTATATTTTTTTTTTCTTTTCTACGTTTTAAAAAAGTATTTAATCCTCTAATTTCATTCTTTAATCCTATACAGTTATAAATATCGTAAAGCTTACACAGCATTTTTTAATCCTTAAATTTATGCGTACAGTAAGCTATTGTACTAATATAAATTTTTATTTCAATTAATTGAAGCTTGAAAATTCACATTTTCAAACTTTCACTGAAGCCAATTTTTTTTTTTACTGACTGACGTATTGAAAAATTTACTATTGTAAATTTTTCTGTCATTGACCCTTTAGGTTTATTAAATTTATACAATTGAAATGATTTTTTCAAACATTTAAAATTAAATATAGCTTTTGAAAAAAATTTTTTCTTTGTTATAATTTTTTTAATTCAATAAAAACATTTCAATTGTACGTAAAAAAATTTAGTTTTCACTTGTTATTGACTTTTATCATTATTCTACGCGTTATATTATACGTAGAAAATATTCAAAACGCATTTTATGCGTTTATCGTTAGTTTTATGATTTTTTTTCGTATTTATTTAGCACAAGATTTAGTGCTATATATTCATTGAAAATAATTTTACATTTTTTAATAATATATCTTATCATATCTTTTTTAATATATATATATATTTCTTTATTATTATTACTATGTTTCCAAGTATTTCATTATTATCTGAAAGTCACGACGCAAAATGACTAAAAACTCAAATTTATATTTGTATTATTAATTTATATAATTAATTTTTTTCTTTTCCAGAGTTAAAC
The DNA here is from genome assembly GCA_002156465.1 of Macrocentrus cingulum. Lineage (NCBI taxonomy): Eukaryota > Metazoa > Arthropoda > Insecta > Hymenoptera > Braconidae > Macrocentrus > Macrocentrus cingulum. The sequence goes on from MVJL01010069.1 coordinate 45,045, forward strand.
ACAATTTTTTTAACGTCAATAAATATGTTGACTTTAGTTAAATACATTTTGTATACATTTTTTTTGTTTTTTTTTTGTAAAAACTCCACAAAATTTCGATTTTATTGTCGATCATATTAATTTCTTCAAATTCAACTTTGTAAAAAATATTTTTATTATTATAACTATATTTTAATACTGCTCGCTGTTTTATTTTTCAAATAGGCCAGTCATCAATTTTTCAAATCTTCTTCGAGACTTATTTTTTTTCCCTATTATTTTTACATTTTTTCTCATGTGTTAGCCTTTTTCACGCTCAGAATATTTAGCCATTTCTCGGCGAATCCACGGTACATATTTTGGAACATATGCATAAACACCAGGCAATCGTGGATGAGCACATTTTATACCCCAGCTGACAATTCCACCGACAAACCATCGCTCCTCATCGTTTTCATCCTGACAGAGCAGTGGACCTCCAGAATCACCCTGTTGTAAGTGGAAAAAAAAAATTTTTTTACTAGTTGAAAAAATTGTTTTTTACATTAAAAAAAAAAACTAAAATCATTTATTTATTTTTTTTTATTGTTGAAAATGATTTTTTTTCTTGAATTATTATTTTTTTTTAATTGATTTAAGAGTTTTTTTGTCTTAAAAAAATTTTTTTTTTGTGTTTATGTTTTTTATTTTTACCTGACAAGCGTCTTTTTTTCCTTCGGGATATCCTGCACAAATCATTCCGTCAGTAACATTGAGTTCTCGATGTTCCAGCCACGCGTTGCAGAGTTCTCGCTCTAAAACCGGAACTTTCACTTCATTAACTGCAGGCTCATACTGTGAATCTGCAAGGATTGTATTTGATAAGAGAGAGAGAGAGAGATATTTTTATCAGGAAAAAACGCAACCTACTGTCGGTATCTTCTTTTTTGCCCCAGCCGATCACAGTACAAATTGTGCCCGGAGTCAATTCTGTATCGGCTCTCGGCAGACAAACTGGACGCAAGTGCTCATGGAAATTTACTCGTTCAGCTAATTGAAACAGCGCTACGTCATTGTCATGAGCCACCCCCAAATTGTAGCTTGGATGTGGCACGACTCGTTTAACTTTCAGCTTCTCTCCGAGATATGTGTGAGCGTAGCGCCGAGTTATTCCCAACTGTATTGTCCAGTCAGATAGGTCAGAGTGGCTGAAACTGATTTAATTAATATACTTACATCTATTAATCCCTAAACTTAAACCCTAGAGTCTCAGTTTTTCAGATATATTACTTAAAAAAGAAAAAAAGAAAAATCTGGTCTAAAAATTTTTTTTTAGCAAGAATATCTCTACAACAAGAGATACGAAATTTTTGTATAAATCATTTTTGTAGGTCTCTTTTAGGGCTACAAAAAAGGTTCTATCAAAAATTTCCCTAATATTTGAAGTTTCCGAGATATCAATTAAAGAGAAAAGTCTTACATGTGGAAATTGTTTTTTCAAAACGAATATCTCTATAATAACAAGAGTTAACAAAATTTTTGTAGAAATCATTTTTGTAGGTCTTTTTTAGGTCTACAAAAAAGGTTCAGTACAAAATTGTCCTAACGCTTTTAGTTTAAAAGATATCTTGAATACAATGTGATTGGAGATTTGAAACGATGCATTTAATTGAATATAAATTAAAGATTCTCACTTGCCAACGCAGTGTGACGCTGTGAGGACCCATTGATCGGAGATGAGTACACCAGCGCAGTAGAAAACCTCTTCAGGTCCGCCAAGAAGTGCGGCAAGAAATGGCCAATCTCCAGGCGCTGCTTCAACCCCTCCAACAATTCGCAATCGACTTTTGGCATTTCCATAATTGTGCCGACGTCTACCACAAGCTAAATCACAAACTTTCAGTTGGGCTCAACTTGTGTGCCCATGCTCGGCCAATTATCGCCACAATATTCGATAAACCTACCGTACTCAGAGCAAGCTAGTTCAACAGTTGGGTAGTCATCGTGATTTGTGCACGAGTGAAGATCCTTCAGCAGGTTTCTGCCACTCTGCTGTGCTAATCTCCAGCTTTGCGATGTGTCTAGTCGAAACTCATTAACTGTCAGATTGTTGTTCTTGATCGAGAGGATTGAAGAGTCAGCAGCTCTGTGTAGACCATCGAAAAATTTCAATTTATTTGCCCTGTTGAATATTTTACTTCAGAGAAAATTATTATTATTCTTCACATCAGGGGTTATCATCAATTGTGGATCATAAACTTTTCCCATTTGAGTTTGGCAAAGCATGACATTGCTACATCCTCATTTGGCGTCTCAGCCTCGACAACTTGCAATCGCATTAAGCCAACCTGAGTTATATTATTGCGTCACAAGTTTGATGGTTTTTTTTTTATTGATCATAATATATTATATACTTTGTCTCGCTTCATCTGACCACCATTTTATGAGTGAAAACACTACGCGACTTTTACAAATCAGATATTCTTCCTTTTTTTCAGAATTTAATTTTTTAAGCAGATGATCAATAAATATATTGAATCTGTAGAGGCCAAAAAATTACTATTGAGCAATAAAAACATAAAATATGAATTGATTTAATTTGATATAAATTAAAATGTTATATGAATTTAAAAAAAAAATTTGTTAAAAATGAATTTTTGATGAGTATTGCTTTTAATATTTTTTTTTAATTATATACGGTTGAAATATATTGAAAATATCTCATCTTGTAAATAATAACCTATGGAATAAAAGGCTATAAAAATTTGGATTTTGCTTTTTTTTTTTGTGTAAAAATGTATATTTTCAAAATTTTTTTCTGATTGTAATGAAAAAATCACGGATATTGTATTTTTTTTAATACACAATATAATTTTCAATTTTTTTTCGATGTAAGCCATAATTTTATAATGAATTATTTTATGACTTATTGATTAATCGTAAATTAACTTTTTGTTTTTAATTCTAGCCAGAAATTTTTTTTTATCTCATTGAAATTTTTATTCTAGTCTAATTTTTTTGTTAAAGACGTATACGGTTGTTTTGTATTGAAAACTTAACTTGTTTATAAATTATAAAAATTATTTGTAAAATATTTTTTAAGATATTTGAATGCACAAATACATTCCAGATGTCCCCAAGGCTATATAAGCATCGGTTTTCAAAAATTACCACTGAGCAAACTGGTGACTTTCAACGTAGGAGAATTTTACCTCGTTCAAAATAAAAATTGTTGATGCAATAGTTAATAAATAACCGGTTTCCTTTTCCGGATAGACCTTTTTTCAATTAATTTATCGATTTTCTGAAATTTAAATTGTTAAATTATAATCAATTCTATTTTTTTCGAAATTATTCAATTATTATTTCAGCCCTTTCATTATTTCAATACATTTCTTTTGTATTTTTATTAGAAACCGTTGAAAAATTGTTAAATTAAACGTTAAATATTTATATTTTTTTATATAAATTAAAATTATTGTTATTGAAAAATCATCCCGACCAAATCCCGATATCAATATCTCAGGGGTCTATAGACACCCTTAAAAATCGAGAAACTAAAATATTATTAATTTTCAGCTAATTAGATTAACAGCTGTATTTAACTGAATTTTTCAACACTTGAAAAAAATATAGTGTTGTGCGGATAACTCGCAGTAAATTGCGTTTAAAGTTTGAAATTGAGAACTCACGTATAGCCGAGAAGATTGCAGATAGATTGAGCTGATGTTGGCTGCCAATTTGTGATGCAGGCTGAGATGAATGTCCCATTTTTCGAGTTGTAGACTTGCAGACGACCTTTTCCAGTATCTCCATTTTTCTCGCTCAACCGGACTGAAAGAAAATAAATTTTTTCTTTCTAAAAAGTCCGTGAAAGTGACTGCGGGTTTATGTTTAGGGAAATTAATTATTTTTATTTCAACTCACGACAATTTCTCTCATCTTGACCCCAGGGACAGTCCATGACACCGTCGCAAACGTGAGACGGAGACATGCACCGTCGTTCACCACAGTGGAGCGTTGGTTTTTCCATGGAATCATCGACTGCTGAAAGCTCGAGCGATGTAGTTGTAGACGCACACTCGCCGCATGCAATCTCGTCCGTCTGATCGACGCAATCCACGTGCCCGTCGCACCTCCAATCGACCGGAATGCATCTGGTGCCGTCGCATTGAAAACCACTGGTGCAAACTGCCAACCAGAGAAAATACGTTGGGGCATGAGGGGCCGTTTCAACCATGAAAATTCATCGATATTCGGCGTTGTCATTGAGCCACGGTAATCCATGTACATACCGATATGCAAATTAATGTTCGTATTTCACGTATTTATCGAAAAAAAAAAAAAATTAACAATGCAATCAAACATTTATTTCAGTCAAATCTCGAGTTCTAAAACCGGATAAAAAATTTTTCCCTCCAATAATCACGAATAACATAAAAAATTTTAGTCGAAAATTTAGAAAAAATTGCATTTCAATTGAAATAAAAAAAAAATAATGACCCGATTTCGTGAATTAATTGTATTTTTTAGTCATTTTTTTTAATTTTTTGATTTGTTCTCTGTTCAAATTGACACCTAGGAGGTTGCAGTTAAAAAATCTTTTGGTTTTAGTTGAAGGTTTGCAATAAAAGTGTTTATATTTATAAATTATTATTTAACGCAGTATATTGTTCAAATTTATATGCAATAAATAATAAGTATAAAATCAGAAAAACAAAACAGCTGTTGTTTTCGACATCGTAAACAGTAAATAATTTATCTGTTTTATATTAGTTATGAGAAAAAAATTTGTGTTGATGTATTGTGTAATTCGTTACATGAATATTTATCAAAATTTAATATAATACTGTTTACTGATTTTTAAAAGGCACTGTTTCAACTGACACTGTCGTTAAATTTCGTCTAGTCTCTCTTACGTCTGCACTCTTCGAAAGTCCGTTGCGAACTGTCGACTATCGACAAAATTTACCCGTGAGCATGACTTTATCGCGCGTAGGTGGTGATAAATATTTTGGAAGCTTTCAGAATGAAAAATCTCATGTTGTCATGTATAATTTTTCAGCAGTCACAAAATTTATCGGACAAATTTTATTATTTCAATTTCCAGTTATAAAATATATACTCATAAATAAATTTTCATAAAAGTCACCGATTTACGTTTAGAATTCGCATTTGGTTAGAATTTATTTTGATTTCCATTTATATTAAAATGATGAAAAAAACACTAAATTGCGAATACGATAGAAAATGTGCTTCAAATTCGGTATGGGATTTTTTTATCAATTAAAAAAAAAAAGCTTTTTCGCAGACCAAGGGAAGTGTTTGTTATTTCCAATGGAAAAAAAATTTAATCTAGTTTATAAAAAAATAGAGAATGGATTTAAATCATTTTTTTTTTTCATAGTATAACTTCTAACTTCTGACAGCTTCATTTTGCGATTCCATTTGCGAGATACTACAAAAATATGACTACAATTTTTTCCATTAACTACTTTTATTACTTATAGATTTTTTCAGTTTAACTCGGCTTATAAATTTTTTATTTTATTAAATACTGAAACGCATGTTTACAATTTTACATCGGATTTCACTTTCATTACTGTGTGCGAGTTCTTTTGTGTAGGCGTCGCGGTTGTTTGCACTCAATGGTGTTATATCGGACAGTGAAATTTCTTGGTAGCCTCCGGGACAGCTTGGAATATCCTCCGATAGTCAGGGCCACCGTAAGTTTGAATAAAATAATTTTTTTTATCCACATAAGGTACATAATCCTATATACTAAATAAAAAATTCAATAAAAAAAATTATATTCTTCTTTCCAAACATGAAGATCGCATTTAATCAAGCCTAAAAATTGAAAAATCAAATAATTAATCATCAAACCAATTATATCTAAGCATAAAATCAATACTTTTTATTCATAAAAACTTTTATTGATCGAAAAAAAAAAAAAATTGAAAACCCAGTAAATTTTCAGTTTATTTTCAGAAATCTTTTTTGGAAAATTAGTGCATTGTTTTTTTCTATTTAAAAATTAATTAAATATTGACTTACCTCACTACCTCACTGTTGATATTATTTAATAAATTGCGATGTTTTAGAATAATAGTAAAATACACATTTACAATTTTTTAAATTGTTGGTTTAAATCAGATATCCAATATTTATATTCTCTTTAATTAATTTCAATCGTAATTGCTTCTTATTTCCGATTAAAAGTCACTCAACGGCGATAAAATTAACATTTTCATCGGTTTTGCAATGATAAAAACACTATTTCTAGCTTCAATATAAATAAAAAAATTTTTTATTTATCTAAAAAAAACCCCTAAAGTAATTATTAAAGCAATTAAAACTTACTGTAGGATTTCTACGAATTTAAATTAAAAATTTCTTGGTAATATGTCGGAAAATTATCGTGAAATTTTGTTGATATTCCAAAAATTTTTATGGATAGTAAAATTACATGTTGCAGCTTATATTTGAGTCATTCGACGACATTTATAGTTTAATTAGAAATATAGAGTGATAATAAAAAAAAAAATTTTTACGAGCAATCATTTGTGGTTATATCGAATAAAATGTAAAAATAATTTTTCAAGGTCTGTAAAACGGATTTTTATTGAAAATTATTCTATTTATATTCATATCACGTTTTTACTCGCTGGAAGTTTCGCGAAAACGTGGGAATTTTGTCAATAGATAGACACACAGTTGGAACAGACACTTTAGTCAGCTTAATAAAATTTTTTTTAGACTTAAAAAAGACGTTTAATGCAATTTGTATAAACTTACTCGGTTCCTCGGCTCGCTTTGCAGCCTCAATCACCTCGTAGTGGCCTACGCAGATGTCAGAGTCTGCGTTCTCGGGGAAAAATTCACAGGCAAGGTAGTCCGGTAGCTTTAGGCCAAAAACATTCAAAAAAAATCCACAGCGTCTTGTCATTTCTGTGAAAAAAAAAAATTCTGCATTATTATTCCTTAAAACTTTTGAATTTTAAACTAAGTATTTTTCATCACAAAAAAAATTATTTTCTATGAATATTTTTTTGACAAAAATTTTTTTTTTTCATAAATAAAATTTCTTTTTAATTTTGTTATTTTTACAAACAAATTTTTTCTACATTTATTGCATTCAAATTTTTTAATTAGTTATTAAAAAATTATAAAAAAATTTTTTTTCTATGAATTAAGTTTTTATGCAAAAAAAAAAATTATTTTTACCGTGACAGAGACTACGACAGGGTCGAACAACTTGGCCACGAGATCCGCATTTTGGTACAAACACATTGCAGAGGAAAAGTGCTGCAAGCTCATAACACCTGACGTCCACAACAGCTTCATAATTCTCCAGCTCGTGTTGCGCGTCACGTTGGCCAAAGTTTCCAATGTAATTCGGAAAGACGGTAAAGTTGTAGGGCACCTGAAACACGGAAAAAAGCAGATTGAAATAAAAAAAAACAATAGAAATATTTAAGAAATTTATAATTGAATATTAGCGAGGGAAAAAAGAGAACTGGTATGTTCGTTAATTAAGGGGCTGTCCCCAAGGGGATGATTGTGCAGCAGCTGGACGAAGGGACGATAAATGCGGGCATTAGTGTGCTGCGGATATCGACTTGTGGCTCGGGGAAATGCCAAGTCTCTATATATGGACTTGAGGATAAAGTGATTTGATGTAACGCTTAATTACCGGTTTAATGAAATGAAATGTCTGTTAAATTTCATTGTGCAAAATTTCATTTACTTAATCGAAATGTATATGTAGTACAATTAAAACATTAGTTTCAATCAGCAGCTTTACTATTGTCTTCCGGGAAAATACTTTGAGTGAATTTTTTTTTCTGTTTGTGATCAATTTTAATTTTTGTTGTTTTTTTTTTAGAGAGTTAGAGCAGGGGAAAAAGTGATTTCTCTGTCTGTATTTGAAGTTTATGCAGGCTCCAGCCACGTTTCATCATTCGTATGAATTTTAAATCACGTCTAGAGAAAAATCTGGAACGTGCTGGAACCTCCCAACGTGTGCAACTAATGCTCGACGTGGGGAAAAAAAAAAACAAATTTTTTTATACTCCCAGGATTTGCTTGGAAATAGCGCATTTACCCTCCTCCACGCGCTGATGCACGGTCACCGAGATTTGTTGAAATAATTTTTACGAGTTGAAGTAAAAATATCGTCCTACTAATGCCAAAAAAAAGGATATAATTTTTTTTTAACTATTAAAAATTCCATTTTACTCTAAAATAATTTTTTTTTTCCGATTTTTTGAATTGAATGAGTTTAAAAACTTGGTTTTGTGAAATTTTATGACGGAAAAACAAAATTTTTTCTTTCACGAAAATTTCCAAGATCTATATACCCCTTAAAGATTTTGCAGTTTTCGTGATTTTTTTTGTTTTTTGTCGATAACTCGGTAAATAAGTAATATATCAAAAAATGTTATGGAAGTTAAATGATTAGAAATTTTATTTTGTACAAAAAATTAAGAATAAATTTTTTTCATATCTCGTTTCATTTTCGAGATATTTTGAAACTTAAAAATTTCCAAAAATCTAACGATATTTTAAAAACTAAAAGAGATAGAAAAAAATTTTACTTACATTTTTTCTAGGAAATTAAATTTCCTATCATTTAACTCCTATAGCATTAATCGGTATTTCTCATATTTACCGAGTTATTGCCAAAAAACTAAAAAAAAAAAAAAACCACGAAAATGGTGATATTTCAAAGAGGTATCATATTTAGCTTTGGAAATTGTACAAAATAAAAATTTTTTATCTATCCAAGTTCCTCAAAAATCATTCAAGAATGAATTAATATATTATATTATCTCATTATTACATATAAATCCAATAAATCGTTTATAATTCCTCAATAAATGGCGTTTTTTGGCATTGAAGGGCTGATGAAATGCAGTTTAATTAATAAAAGTAACTTTTTTCCAGGATAAAAGGCTTGCCTTGTGATTGAGACAAAAGTTGACAATGACTGGCAGACAGATGCCCGGGGCAGGATTTTTCAGCTCGCCTGAGAACTGCTGCTGCTGCTGTCCTGGGAACGAGGCCACTCCTGTTGTCAAGACGGTTTTGTTCACGAATCTCGTGCCTCCCTCGGGATTGGCTGTGGATATGAATAGGAAACTAAGTCCAATATACGTCAGCTAAACTGCAGTGAGTATCTAACTCCAATTTAATTGACGTGTAACTCGAGAAAGCCCAGAAGTGTATCATTTTTTTCTCATTGCAACATATATTCAATATTTTTTTTATACACAGTTAAGCACGGTTATTTCTTCGCTCTCAACAATTTATTCTCCGTCGAGATTTATAGCTGTGTTTTTTAATTTAACATTCTACCCAGGTGGCCTCTGATATAAAATTCCCAATTTCCAAGTCTCACTTGGAAGGATGCCGCACGTCAAGAGGGTACTATAATGAGAAACCTTGGTGAAGCATCAAATAAACTTGATAAAAACTTTATTTACCCGAGTCGCACTGAATACTTCAGGTACTTGACGACTTTTAAAATAATATATCAAATTTTTAAATTTAACATAACTTCAACTTTATTACATTTTCGTGTGTTTTTTTTTTTTTTTTAGAAAATCCTACACCTAAATTGTAAAGTTATATATTTTATCCCTACACAATAAAAAAATAAGTATCAAAATCGCTATATTAATGACCAAGTTCGGTAAATATCATTAAATTTATTAATTAGTTGGAAAATAATTTTGAGATTTGTAAACGAGTTTTTGAGAGTTTTTTAGATTTAATTAAGAAGTTAGAAGCGCGCCAAGTAGGTTTATAACTTTTGAAATCTCGAATTTTCGCAATTATTTTAGTACTAATTAATAAAATTAATGACAACTACCGAATTTGGTCATTAATATGGCGATTTTGTATATTTTTTGTAAAGGTGCATGAATTTGGCGCCAATTTTTTACAGCGAAGCTGTATTTTTGAGAGATTTCACATATTTTTGTTAAAATAAGCAGAAAAAAATCTAAAATCTCCTGACAGATTTTTCATCTGTAAAAACGGTACAAAACCGCCTGGACCTCCTCCTCAGTGCAGTCATCGATTTATTATTTTCCCCAGAATCCATAACACAATCTAATTCTGTTTATAACTCGACACAACCAAAATTCTAGTCTGAAATACACACAGTAGCATGCAGTACATATACACGTACTGCATTTCATGTATCTTTTCAATCAACCAATCACAGCACAAGAAAATTTCAAACAACCAATCAGCAAAATGTCCAATTCCCCTAGATAAAAATCGGTTTTGTACCAAAAATCGAGGAAACATTGCTAAGGATTTATTTTCCTCACTACTGCATCAAATTTAATAATTTTGGGCCCAACAGAAAGGGCATCGTCGACTTAATATACGCATCTAAAGAAAAATTTGGATAAAAAAAAAAGAATTTGCAGAGATATTTCAAATTAAAAGTTCAAACATTCTAAAATCCTAATTTTTCCTGTAAAGATACTCAATTGTCTCATGCCATTCATTTGCATGGCACGAACTTGACTCTTTTAACACTGTTTTATTTTTAGAAAAGTTTTTTTTTTCCAGCTCGCTGACAATATTTTAATCTCATTGTGTTACAGAAATTCATTGAAAAAATTCAAAACTCAGGAAAATACTCGTAAAAAAATTTAACAGCATGATGGACTGGCTGCAGGGTATAATTTAAGGTTACTTACCCTTGAAGTAAGCCAAGAAACCACCAGCAATAGCGAGAAGAGCCAGAGCGTTGATCAGAATTTGGACGAGTCTGAAGCGAATTCTGCCCTGAGAGCTGTAATGACTACTGGGTCGTCTGATGTCCCTGATGATCTTTGGAGAGATAAAATTAAATTGTAGGTTAATGTGCAATTGAATTGAGAGCCGGTAAGAGCTTGGACATGGTCCATCGTGTCGGGCAAAGTCAGCTAAGTGAATTTCCGTAGCACTGCATGTACACTGATAGAACGAGACAAAGACTGGCTGAAAGGTTTCCCCGGTTAATTAAACCGTTTGGGAGACGCTCGGAGGCAAACGACCAGTGCTGCCGGGTGAATTCGAGAGCAATGAGAACGAAAGAGAAGTACACACGGCTTTCTTACCCTGTGATGTAACGACATATTGCTGCCGCTGTGAAACCTGACAATAGTCTGCAGACTTGCCGGTGTACTCATTGACTTTGTGATGGGACTGCCGGGTGGATTCTCCGTCTCCATTGTTGACGTTCTGCCTGGAAAAATATTTTATACCTTCAGAATGTTGAAAGATACCTTCATCAAAGGGTGAAAAAAATCTTCCAGCATATACTTCATGGTGAAAAGGTAAAAAAAAAATTTTTCAACTGGTTTAAAATTTTTTTTGAGTCGATAAAGACATCAAAAAAATGGTTCCAACCCATTTTTGACCTTTAAAACATTGAAAAAGGGCTTCTACGGAAGGCTTCTAAAAATTCCTCAGCTTCTATTTCATGTCGAATAGGTGAATAAAAAATTTTTCAATGATTTTTGAATTTTCATCCGCTAAATACATCAAAAAATAATTCTAGCATATTTACGACTTACGAAAACATTAAAAAAGACTTTTTTCAAACGGTTAAAAAAATTCTCTAACGTTTTTGAATTTTTCAGGTAGATTTCATAAATCTAACTATTGCATTTGTCCTCATGGTAGAATTTTCACCTGAATTTATCATCATATGTTATAATTAGTCGATTAGAAGTCAAAAATAGTAGTGGTCGAAAAATTTATATATGTATATATATATGTACTATAACCCAAGCTTGTCATCACGATAGCTGCCAAAGTAATCAACCGATCTTGATCAAAGTTTATACGATTATTATTTGAGTCACTACCTTCAACGAGTTCGAATTTGAGCCACATCAGTCAGTTAGTTTAGAAATGGTGACCATTTAAAATTTCGAAAATCGTTAAAAACGCTATTATCGTGACTTCTTTTCGGAATAGCTTACGAATGATAACAGATAGTTCATTTTTGTAAGTAGCATCTTGTAGCTTACGAAATTATCTATAAAATGACTTACTATACATTTTTATTTATCTGCATTTTTAATCGTTTTTAATGTAGATTAAACCTATACAAATGAAATCTACCCTACATCTCGGGTGAGGCTGAATTGCCTTTTTTATTTTTTAGGGGCGTGGAATTTTAATGATTTATTAATTATGTGAATAAATAGTTGAAAATGATTGGAAGACCTATCCACACGCTGTGGACAGTCGAATATGGAAGCAGAATTTTTTTTATATTGATTTTAATTAATTTTCTATTTTTAAGGGTGTTCCACCCGCGAGGAATTAATTTCTTCGTGTTATCGCTTGTGCGTGAATCGCTCCGATGAATCTACTGACTTTTTCGGATCAAGAAGGTCGAAATACATCGAATGGCATAAGTAGGATCAATTTTTGTTGTATTCTCGGTCAGCTACGAGTGTTCCACCCGCGTGGAATTATCATAATTTATTAATTATGTAAATAAATAGTTGAAAATGATTGGAAGACCTATCCACACGCTGTGGACAGTCGAATATGGAAGCAGAATTTTTTACAGTGATTTTAATTGATTTTTTATTTTTTAGCGGTGTTCCACCGGCGTGGAATTTTAATGATTGATTAATTAACAATTAAATTAGAGCTATATCGGTCTGTTAGTTTAGAAATGGTGACCATTTAAAATTTCGAAAATCGTTAAAGACGCTATTATCGTGACTTCTTATCGGAATAGCTTGCGAATGATAACAGATAGCTCATTTTTTGAAGTACGTAGCATCTGGTAGCTTATGAAATTATCTTTAAAATGACTCACTCCATTTTTATTTTTCTTCATTTTTAATCGTTTTTTATGTAGATTAAACCTATACAAATGAAATCTACCCTACATCTCGGGTGAGGCCGAATGGCGTTTTTTTCACTTATTAAAGATATTAAAAAAATAATTCTAACATATGTTTTATTTTGAGAACATTATTAAAAAAGTCTTTTCTTAAAAGCTTAAAAAAAATTTCTCACCTTAGACAAGAGAAAAAAAATTTGGTTAAATTGTTTTTTAATTTTTTTCAACCGTTTTTGAAACAATTCAAAAAATTTTCTTCCGCTTAGATATATTTATTGAAACAGAGGTTAAGCCAAGAGCTGTTTTGTACCGTTTGAAAATTTCTTTAAGCCACTATAAATAATAGAAAAAAAAAACTTTCAACTTTTTAAATTGTAAAAATTTCGTGTCAACTAATAGTATTATAAATTTTATTTAAAGCTTCTATACAAACCTGGAAGCTTGCTGTAAATATATTTGTGCGGTAGCAGCGGGGCTTCCATGGTTTTGCTGGTATAGCTGGGCGAACTAGTCTGGCTGAAGCTGTCCGAGGAAACGTTGCTGTCCTGTCGCACACTCGCAGGCTTTGGAACCGGGCTCTGACAGATTGTACTCAGCGGTGGTGGCAAGTTTGTTTGCGTGGCTTTCGGCAGTTTTTCCAACCTCTCCACCACCCGCTCCTTTCGCAGATTGCTCTGCAGCATGCTCCGCGCTCGCTCCATGTCCGCGTTGTACTTTACGCGCGCCTGCACCTCCATATCGTCCTGCAAGCGTGTCTCCAGGTTTTTCGACACTGCTTGCAGAGCCTCGAGCTTTGATCGCTTGTCAGGATCATGATGCGCCTCCATCTCGCGGTCGAACTTGCAGCTGGGTAACCTGTCAAGTTAATCTGCGTGAGCTTTTGGCCTTTGATGCTGCCTTAGCTGGATATTTAAGCTCATGCTGTGAGTTTAGTCATGGGATTTTAACCCTGCGTAATGCTTTGTATCGTTTCATTGTTAGAGAGGAGAATAATTCCATAGTTATCGTGAGTTACGCCTGGAATTTTCCAGTGACGTTTCTCAATGTTTTTCGCTCGGTCAATGGGATTATTGGGCCGTGCAATGGCGGCAAAACGGAGAATGGGAAAATCTTATTGAACCAACATATATTTCAGGGTATACGTCTGAAGGAAAATGCAGACCAACTCGAAAGTTTTAGTGAGAAAATTTATAACTCTAATTTTCGGATATTGAGAACTTCAGTATGGCAAGTTACTATAAAGCTGAACAAATTTTACAATAAACTATATAAAATATATATGAGAAAAAAAAATTTTTTTTTGCAAAGATTGCAAGTATTTTGTTAAAATGACAAATAACTTGCATTTATAGTGAAGTTATTCACTTGTTGGGATGGTATAAAAGAAAAAATTAGTAGAAACAACAAAATAATATTTGCTAATTCTTTATATACATTTTAAAACTATAAATATGATATTAAATGATAAAAAATGCGGCACTTTACGGACTAGTGAAAAAACGACGCACTTTAAATATGGCGGCTCAAGAGTTAAAAAAAAAGAGTTTTATATAGGTATGAGTTGCAAAAAACAATCTTTTTTTAAATTAATAAATTCAACGTTTGTGTAAAAAAAATATGAAAAAACATTTTTTTTTAATAAATACATTTCAAATAATTTCGAAAGTAATAAATAATTTTTTGTCAGGAATTCTAGAAATAGTATATTGTGCGCCAAGGGAGGAAAGTTAGTCATTTCAATCCGCGTAAATAATTTGCAGACTTTTTTTTGCCACATCTGGAATAGAAAGTTAAAAAAAAAATTTTTTTTTACTTTAAAATTAAAAAACAATCTTTTTCTTTATTAAATATTGAAAAAAAAAAAATTTCTTTGAAACATATATAAAATTTTTCAGTAAATGAAATATGAAAATTTAGAAATCTGAGAATGAAATAATATTTTGAAAAAAAAAAATTTTTTTTCAGGGTTTTATTCAAAAGTAATGTATTTATTGAACCTGGAATTATTGGATGAATTTCTCGGCCTGGTTGAAGTCGCAGAACATTGGCCAATCTCAACACTCCTGACAATACCCTCGTGAAGTCTCTTGTCAAGATCACGAGCAGCTTTCTGCAACTCCTCAAAGCTCGATTTGAAGGATGCCTCTGGGTTTTCACTGAAGCAGCCACTGACATCTTGCTCAGCAAGATTTTCCGGGGGCTTGGCGAGGCCTTGAAATACGTCACATGCCTGCGCCGTCAGGATCGCCGACGGCTCGAGATCGATAAGTTGCCTCTGGTCGTGGCTATTGTCATCAGGCTGCCAAGTGGCCCGATCAAAGCTCATTGAGCCAATGCCAATGATCTCGTTCAGACTCGAGCGTTTGCCCTCTTTTTTTCGCGCATTTCCAATCAGGAAAATTGGCTTTTCATTGCTTTTACGCTCGGGGATAGGCGGTGGTGTTTTTTCCAGTGAAAACTACATAAAAAAAAATATTTTTCAACACTTCAAACACTCACTAACAACTCTAAGACTTTTTAAAAGTTGAAGAAAAAAATGTTTTTTATTGAAAAAACATCTTTTTTCTTGGGAAAAAATTTTTTTTTTTATTTACTTAAGCTTTAAAATGTTGAATTCAATGCATCAAGTGAATTCCCGCCTCGTGTAGGTGTGCAGTGGGTGTGTTGGCGTGTTTGAGCTTGCATCTACGTGTGACGGGTGTGTTGGTTGTTGGTAAAAGTCGAGAAAAAGCCGGAGAGTTGAGTAGTCCAATAGAAAAAAATTTTTTTTTTTCACTCTTCACTTTTTTGCCGACAGTGTATCTGCAAGAAAAATGTATTTCTGTAGAGTGCCTGTGACATGAGAGGTGAATAGTGTCTAAATGACAGTAAAATCACTCATTTGCGTGTGAGATTTCATGTCTGCAAGCTCGATAAAGCTCTTTGGCAAAAAAGCACGATGACTAATGCAGTGATAGACCGTAGTTAAGGGTAATGGGCCAACTGTCGCGATGTATTTTCCACGCGGGCGTATAGTGCTCATTATCTTATCGCCCGCCGCACGTCACGGCTGACTATATTGCGGCTGTTCCACTGAATTCGTCGCTTTTGCGACTTTTCGAGTGAATTACTCGACGCTACATATGTGCAAACATTTCAATTCTATAAAAATAAAAGTATTGATGAATTTTCGGTAAAATATTCCTAGTAAAAAAATTTTTCTGTCACAAAATTTTTGAAATTTCAATTTTTAAAAAAATTTTTTGTTGAAAAAATAATTTATAGTAGATTTTTGTTTTATTTATCATTCAATTTAGATTTTTTGTTGGGTTTTATCAAGTATTTTAGAGTTGTAAAAAAATTATTTCATGGTCATTTTTTTGAGAAAAGTTTTCATACGTTGAATTTTCGAGTTCAAGGCTTTTTAGCGATGAAAAATGTTATTAATTGGATTGAAATATATGAAAGAAAAAATATTTTAGTAAGTGAAAAAAATGATTGAAGAGTGATATCGAGGAATAATGGCGGAGAAATTGTGTGAGGGTGAGTTTGAAGACAGTCTGGTGCAAGTTTTAGATTGTGAATTTTTCAATTATCTCTCGTAAGACTGAGTTATCTATAGAGATCCTTGAAAATTACATTTCTTGAATTGTTAGACATCTATTTCACCGGTTATGGAAGATAAAGTTAGTTTAGTAAGTTAAATTTTAGATAGAGTTGCGAATAATCGTGGATATTCAATTTTACAGTCTTAAAACCTTTCAAAAACTTCATTTACTTTTTTTTCTCTCCTGAAAGCGTAAAAAAAGCAATGAAAAAAAATATTTGCAGGAAAAATTCACTTGCAATTTAAAATTTTTCCATTTGTTCGGAATTTTTTTACATTTCAAGTGTCCCTATATATCTGAAGAGAGCAGTAATGCTTTGAAATCCGCAAAAAAAAACCCAAAACTATACGAATTACAAAATTTTTACTTAAGACCTTTTTTGTAGACAATTTTAACACCTATAAAAAGTCTATCAAGTAAAAACTTGATAAAACTGGTAGTTTTAAAGATATTTGAAAAAATGTAGAAATTTGTAAAATTTGAAAAATTATCAGCGATGAGATTTTTGCATCTTGCTTTATTCTAAATATCTCGAAAACTAAGCAAGCTACAAGATTATTGCTAAGAACATTTTTTGTAGAAAATTTAAAATCCTACAAAAAATATAATTAACAATAATCCAATAAAACCAATAGTTTTTGAGATATTTGCAAAAATATACCACTCCGCATTATGCATCAGTTGATTTTATAAATTTTTTTTGTCTCTTTTCAATTGAGAGGAAATTGAAGGGCATTTTTTTCGACTGAAAGTCACTCGTGAACTCTGTATGCGCACAACGACCAAGTCAAGCGGAATTATGTTGCGATGCAAATGCACGCCCTCGAGATATAGCGGGTGCCCATCGAAGCACGAGTTGACAGCACAGCTGGTGAGCTATTTCGTGCTGGTTATATATATGCATGCAAAAGCCAGAGAGACAGAGAGGTAAAATAACGTACAGCTGGGGTTTCCGAGTGGCGGCGAGGTAGCGGCGGGTGCCGTCGATTTCCAGTGATTGACAGGAGTGAACCACACGCAGGAAGTGCCATGCTATTTGTTCGCATTTGCCTGAAAAAAAAAAAAGAATTTTCGTCCAGATTTCGGACAGAAATTCAGTCATATCTGTGCGCGCACAAAATATTCACCGTACAAATTTATTTACACACATTTGTGGGTCATTAGCTCGAGAGCTTACTTATTTAGCATATCCTATTTCACAGTCAAATAAGCTGCGGAAAATTATACGGTGTATTTAGTTGAGTGGGAGAGACTTTGCAAGAAACATTTATATATTTCGTTACCGCGTTAAATATCAACTGCAACTGGGTCGTCGCTTGGTTATATACTAATTATTTTATATAGTTATATAAAATATATGCTAGTTAATAAATGCAGTTTGAGTTTTAGCATCGTTAGCCTCATTTCGACGTTTATTACTTCATCAAGAAATCCTATTTATTTCACCATATTTCACCTGACACTTTTTTCCCCCGTGTGCACTTGGTTAATTAATTTATATCCATTTCAAAACTGTATTCATTGCAATTGTTTATACTACTTTTCATTCGGTTAATATTTTTTTTCTACCATGTTAAATATATTCTGAACAATTTTTCCAAGATATCCAAGTTGAAAAAAATTTTTTTTTTAATGAATATTTAATATAAAAATATATTTATAAAATTTTTTTTTTGGTTTTTCTTTTAGTATTGACTTAAATTAATAATTTACAGGTGAAAAATGAGAAACTCTTGAATAATAAAAATTATCGTATATACATTAACTTAAAAAATTTTTTAACAAAAATTATTGAGAATTTTTGTTTATCTAGATCTTTCGTGAAATTTAATAACAATTTAATTGCTTACCTTGCTTGACCTAAAGCCCTGTCATTCTCCACCGTCGACATATTGTCTAGAATAAAAAAGAAAAAAAATTAGTAAAAAAACTTTTCATTGACAAAAAAAAATTTTTTTATTTTTTCAATTTTTATTTCCTCGATACGATTTATTATCCCTTCTATGCGGCAGGCAGAGATGAAAAGCAGAGTCGTAAATTAATTGAACGAAATATGTCGTGCAGAGTTTAAAATGCCGTTTATCTTCAATAAACGAGGCTTTATGCCTATACCGATGGCAAAAACGTATATATATATATATAGTACGTATATAGAAACCTTTGTTGAGGCGAAACACTAGTCCTACCTATAGCGCGAGGCGATGCAATTGTTCTTCCTGTCCAATTTCTCCTGCGACGGATATACGCAAGAGAACAATTGTATTTTTCCTCTATTTCATTCTTTTATATACGTAAAGTCTTAAAAAAACAATCGCAAGAGTGTATAAAAGTTTTTAATCAATTTTACTAAGTAAAGATAAGAGTAGACGAAGAAAGTCTAGGAAAAAACATGGATTAGTTGGCTAAATGTATAGGTGAGATTGAATTTTTCACATTGGCTGACTATTCTTCGAGCTGTTTTCCTTTTTACGTGCTTTCAGTTGGCGGCGGCCGTTTTTTGAGCTTTATCGGATTTGCATGGCTGCACTTTGCCTCTATTGCTGGAAAATATAGCTGGACTTTCAGCCTATTTGAATGCCCAATCGAGTTGTGTACATATACTACTGTCACGCTTCGAGATCTCGCGTACAAATGTGCGCACGTGCTGCGTCTACCAATTCGAGTTGTCGTGTAAATTACGTTTCCCTCTGCTCTATAGCACTTGCTTCGTGTGAATAGACTCAACTTTGAATAATGTTCGCCATAGTTTATCTATTGACGTATATACGGATACGTCTATTTGGTCATTTGAAACCCACTTGCAGTAAGTATGTCTTGTGTAATTGCAATTTCTATCATTTTACTCGCTTTCCAACCGTTTAGAGACTCTCTATGCCCGGAAATTTCATTTAATTTTATAAATTAAACAATCCAGCAAAATGACGAAATATTATGAATTTTTTTTCATTAAAATTATTTGATGTAATTAATTAATTAGTGATTTTTATACAAAATGCATTGAAATATGGTTGAAAAGTTTTTTTAATTTGGGTAATAATTCTAAATGTTTATATGTGAAAATGAATTAAATAAATAAATAAATTGGAAAATTCATTTGATAAATAAAAGTGGAAAATAAATATTTTCGACACTTTTTTTTATTAAAAATAAAATTATACTAATTAAAGTTTAGTGAAACCACTGATAAATGTTTTAAATAATTTTTTTTTAATTAAATTTAATAGGAATTTTAGTTAAAACACACACTTTTGCAATTTCAATAATTTTTTTAATTATATAAATTATAATCCAGTGAGATGAGTAAATATTATGAAATGTTTTTATTGTTAGTATTTGATTTAATTAATTGGAGATTTTAATGTAAAATGCATTGGAATGGTGTTTTTGTTTGCACACCCTATATATGCAAAGCATGGGTGTGCACTATTTGTTATTTTGTTTTGGTTGGAAATTTTTTTAATTCGAAAAATTTTAGAGTTTCTATGAAAATTAATAAAATAAATGAATAAATGAGCAGATAAGAAAATTTAGTTGTTAAATGAGAGTGAAATGATACTTTTGAGATTTTTTTAGTTGGAAGTTATTTAATATTAATATGTGCACGCCCGCTTTGTGAGCTAGTTATTTTATAGAGTTTTTTTGTGATTGATAGTTCAAAACGAAACTATAGGGGGTTGGTGATTTTTTTTTTGAGTGTTTTTGGGAGTTTAAACTAACTGTAGAAAAAATTTTATCTCCGGAGGAAAACGTTTAACGTAGTGTAATTTTACATGAATGTTAGTTAGAAATATATTTTAATGTTATGCAAAAATTAACAAAATGGCAACGTGCAGAGATTTTCACTTATCGCACTCTTGGAGACGTCTGTACTGACCAAAAATCCGGAGAGAACTGTCAGTTTTCGTGGGAAAGTCCGGTAAACTTAATTGCTTTTTGATATCTCTGATGTATACTGATAAGATATAGTAGGCCGTGAAAAATCAATACTTGCCACCACGTTGTCAGTTCTTAACCGGCGTAGAATTTGAATGATTTATTAATTATGTAAATAAATAGTTGAAAATGATTGGAAGGCCTATCCACACGCTGTAGACAGTCGAATATGGTAGCAGAATTTTTTTATATTGATTTTAATTAATTTTCTATTTTTAGGGATGTTCCACCCGCGAGGAATTAATTTCTTCGTGTTATCGCTTGTGCGTGAATCGCTCCGATGAATCTACTGACTTTTTCGGATCAAGAAGGTCGAAATACATCGAATGGCATAAGTAGGATCAATTTTTGTTGTATTCTCGGTCAGCTACGAGTGTTCCACCCGCGTGGAATTATCATAATTTATTAATTATGTAAATAAATAGTTGAAAATGATTGGAAGACCTATCCACACGCTGTGGACAGTCGAATATGGTAGCAGAATCCTTGACAGCGATTTCGATTGATTTTTTATTTTTTAGCGGTGTTCCACCGGCGTAGAATTTGAATGATTTATTAATTATGTAAATAAATAGTTGAAAATGATTGGAAGGCCTATCCACACGCTGTAGACAGTCGAATATGGAAGCAAAATTTTTTTATATTGATATTAATTAATTTTCTATTTTTAGGGGTGTTCCACCCGCGTGGAATTTTCATAATTTATTAATTATGTAAACAAATAATTGAAATTGATTGGAGGACCTATCCACACGCTGTGGACAGTCGAATATGGAAGCAGAATTTTTAGCTCCGATGAATCTAATGACTTTTTCGGATCAAGAAGGTCGAAATACATCGAATGGCATAAGTAGGATCATTTTTTGTTGTATTCTCGGTCAGCTACGAGTGTACTCCATTTTTATTTTTCTCCATTTTTAATCGTTTTTTATGTAGATTAAACCTATACAAATGAAATCTACCCTACATCTCGGGTGAGGCCGAATGGCGTTTTTTCACTTATTAAAGATATTAAAAAAATAATTCTAACATATGTTTTATTTTTAGAACATTATTAAAAAAGTCTTTTCTTAAAAGCTTAAAAAAAATTTCTCACCTTAGACAAGAGAAAAAAAATTTGGTTAAATTGTTTTTTAATTTTTTTCAACCGTTTTTGAAACAATTCAAAAAATTTTCTTCCGCTTAGATATATTTATTGAAACAGAGGTTAAGCCAAGAGCTGTTTTGTACCGTTTGAAAATTTCTTTAAGCCACTATAAATAATAGAAAAAAAAAACTTTCAACTTTTTAAATTGTAAAAATTTCGTGTCAACTAATAGTATTATAAATTTTATTTAAAGCTTCTATACAAACCTGGAAGCTTGCTGTAAATATATTTGTGCGGTAGCAGCGGGGCTTCCATGGTTTTGCTGGTATAGCTGGGCGAACTAGTCTGGCTGAAGCTGTCCGAGGAAACGTTGCTGTCCTGTCGCACACTCGCAGGCTTTGGAACCGGGCTCTGACAGATTGTACTCAGCGGTGGTGGCAAGTTTGTTTGCGTGGCTTTCGGCAGTTTTTCCAACCTCTCCACCACCCGCTCCTTTCGCAGATTGCTCTGCAGCATGCTCCGCGCTCGCTCCATGTCCGCGTTGTACTTTACGCGCGCCTGCACCTCCATATCGTCCTGCAAGCGTGTCTCCAGGTTTTTCGACACTGCTTGCAGAGCCTCGAGCTTTGATCGCTTGTCAGGATCATGATGCGCCTCCATCTCGCGGTCGAACTTGCAGCTGGGTAACCTGTCAAGTTAATCTGCGTGAGCTTTTGGCCTTTGATGCTGCCTTAGCTGGATATTTAAGCTCATGCTGTGAGTTTAGTCATGGGATTTTAACCCTGCGTAATGCTTTGTATCGTTTCATTGTTAGAGAGGAGAATAATTCCATAGTTATCGTGAGTTACGCCTGGAATTTTCCAGTGACGTTTCTCAATGTTTTTCGCTCGGTCAATGGGATTATTGGGCCGTGCAATGGCGGCAAAACGGAGAATGGGAAAATCTTATTGAACCAACATATATTTCAGGGTATACGTCTGAAGGAAAATGCAGACCAACTCGAAAGTTTTAGTGAGAAAATTTATAACTCTAATTTTCGGATATTGAGAACTTCAGTATGGCAAGTTACTATAAAGCTGAACAAATTTTACAATAAACTATATAAAATATATATGAGAAAAAAAAATTTTTTTTTGCAAAGATTGCAAGTATTTTGTTAAAATGACAAATAACTTGCATTTATAGTGAAGTTATTCACTTGTTGGGATGGTATAAAAGAAAAAATTAGTAGAAACAACAAAATAATATTTGCTAATTCTTTATATACATTTTAAAACTATAAATATGATATTAAATGATAAAAAATGCGGCACTTTACGGACTAGTGAAAAAACGACGCACTTTAAATATGGCGGCTCAAGAGTTAAAAAAAAAGAGTTTTATATAGGTATGAGTTGCAAAAAACAATCTTTTTTTAAATTAATAAATTCAACGTTTGTGTAAAAAAAATATGAAAAAACATTTTTTTTTAATAAATACATTTCAAATAATTTCGAAAGTAATAAATAATTTTTTGTCAGGAATTCTAGAAATAGTATATTGTGCGCCAAGGGAGGAAAGTTAGTCATTTCAATCCGCGTAAATAATTTGCAGACTTTTTTTTGCCACATCTGGAATAGAAAGTTAAAAAAAAAATTTTTTTTTACTTTAAAATTAAAAAACAATCTTTTTCTTTATTAAATATTGAAAAAAAAAAAATTTCTTTGAAACATATATAAAATTTTTCAGTAAATGAAATATGAAAATTTAGAAATCTGAGAATGAAATAATATTTTGAAAAAAAAAAATTTTTTTTCAGGGTTTTATTCAAAAGTAATGTATTTATTGAACCTGGAATTATTGGATGAATTTCTCGGCCTGGTTGAAGTCGCAGAACATTGGCCAATCTCAACACTCCTGACAATACCCTCGTGAAGTCTCTTGTCAAGATCACGAGCAGCTTTCTGCAACTCCTCAAAGCTCGATTTGAAGGATGCCTCTGGGTTTTCACTGAAGCAGCCACTGACATCTTGCTCAGCAAGATTTTCCGGGGGCTTGGCGAGGCCTTGAAATACGTCACATGCCTGCGCCGTCAGGATCGCCGACGGCTCGAGATCGATAAGTTGCCTCTGGTCGTGGCTATTGTCATCAGGCTGCCAAGTGGCCCGATCAAAGCTCATTGAGCCAATGCCAATGATCTCGTTCAGACTCGAGCGTTTGCCCTCTTTTTTTCGCGCATTTCCAATCAGGAAAATTGGCTTTTCATTGCTTTTACGCTCGGGGATAGGCGGTGGTGTTTTTTCCAGTGAAAACTACATAAAAAAAAATATTTTTCAACACTTCAAACACTCACTAACAACTCTAAGACTTTTTAAAAGTTGAAGAAAAAAATGTTTTTTATTGAAAAAACATCTTTTTTCTTGGGAAAAAATTTTTTTTTTTATTTACTTAAGCTTTAAAATGTTGAATTCAATGCATCAAGTGAATTCCCGCCTCGTGTAGGTGTGCAGTGGGTGTGTTGGCGTGTTTGAGCTTGCATCTACGTGTGACGGGTGTGTTGGTTGTTGGTAAAAGTCGAGAAAAAGCCGGAGAGTTGAGTAGTCCAATAGAAAAAAATTTTTTTTTTTCACTCTTCACTTTTTTGCCGACAGTGTATCTGCAAGAAAAATGTATTTCTGTAGAGTGCCTGTGACATGAGAGGTGAATAGTGTCTAAATGACAGTAAAATCACTCATTTGCGTGTGAGATTTCATGTCTGCAAGCTCGATAAAGCTCTTTGGCAAAAAAGCACGATGACTAATGCAGTGATAGACCGTAGTTAAGGGTAATGGGCCAACTGTCGCGATGTATTTTCCACGCGGGCGTATAGTGCTCATTATCTTATCGCCCGCCGCACGTCACGGCTGACTATATTGCGGCTGTTCCACTGAATTCGTCGCTTTTGCGACTTTTCGAGTGAATTACTCGACGCTACATATGTGCAAACATTTCAATTCTATAAAAATAAAAGTATTGATGAATTTTCGGTAAAATATTCCTAGTAAAAAAATTTTTCTGTCACAAAATTTTTGAAATTTCAATTTTTAAAAAAATTTTTTGTTGAAAAAATAATTTATAGTAGATTTTTGTTTTATTTATCATTCAATTTAGATTTTTTGTTGGGTTTTATCAAGTATTTTAGAGTTGTAAAAAAATTATTTCATGGTCATTTTTTTGAGAAAAGTTTTCATACGTTGAATTTTCGAGTTCAAGGCTTTTTAGCGATGAAAAATGTTATTAATTGGATTGAAATATATGAAAGAAAAAATATTTTAGTAAGTGAAAAAAATGATTGAAGAGTGATATCGAGGAATAATGGCGGAGAAATTGTGTGAGGGTGAGTTTGAAGACAGTCTGGTGCAAGTTTTAGATTGTGAATTTTTCAATTATCTCTCGTAAGACTGAGTTATCTATAGAGATCCTTGAAAATTACATTTCTTGAATTGTTAGACATCTATTTCACCGGTTATGGAAGATAAAGTTAGTTTAGTAAGTTAAATTTTAGATAGAGTTGCGAATAATCGTGGATATTCAATTTTACAGTCTTAAAACCTTTCAAAAACTTCATTTACTTTTTTTTCTCTCCTGAAAGCGTAAAAAAAGCAATGAAAAAAAATATTTGCAGGAAAAATTCACTTGCAATTTAAAATTTTTCCATTTGTTCGGAATTTTTTTACATTTCAAGTGTCCCTATATATCTGAAGAGAGCAGTAATGCTTTGAAATCCGCAAAAAAAAACCCAAAACTATACGAATTACAAAATTTTTACTTAAGACCTTTTTTGTAGACAATTTTAACACCTATAAAAAGTCTATCAAGTAAAAACTTGATAAAACTGGTAGTTTTAAAGATATTTGAAAAAATGTAGAAATTTGTAAAATTTGAAAAATTATCAGCGATGAGATTTTTGCATCTTGCTTTATTCTAAATATCTCGAAAACTAAGCAAGCTACAAGATTATTGCTAAGAACATTTTTTGTAGAAAATTTAAAATCCTACAAAAAATATAATTAACAATAATCCAATAAAACCAATAGTTTTTGAGATATTTGCAAAAATATACCACTCCGCATTATGCATCAGTTGATTTTATAAATTTTTTTTGTCTCTTTTCAATTGAGAGGAAATTGAAGGGCATTTTTTTCGACTGAAAGTCACTCGTGAACTCTGTATGCGCACAACGACCAAGTCAAGCGGAATTATGTTGCGATGCAAATGCACGCCCTCGAGATATAGCGGGTGCCCATCGAAGCACGAGTTGACAGCACAGCTGGTGAGCTATTTCGTGCTGGTTATATATATGCATGCAAAAGCCAGAGAGACAGAGAGGTAAAATAACGTACAGCTGGGGTTTCCGAGTGGCGGCGAGGTAGCGGCGGGTGCCGTCGATTTCCAGTGATTGACAGGAGTGAACCACACGCAGGAAGTGCCATGCTATTTGTTCGCATTTGCCTGAAAAAAAAAAAAGAATTTTCGTCCAGATTTCGGACAGAAATTCAGTCATATCTGTGCGCGCACAAAATATTCACCGTACAAATTTATTTACACACATTTGTGGGTCATTAGCTCGAGAGCTTACTTATTTAGCATATCCTATTTCACAGTCAAATAAGCTGCGGAAAATTATACGGTGTATTTAGTTGAGTGGGAGAGACTTTGCAAGAAACATTTATATATTTCGTTACCGCGTTAAATATCAACTGCAACTGGGTCGTCGCTTGGTTATATACTAATTATTTTATATAGTTATATAAAATATATGCTAGTTAATAAATGCAGTTTGAGTTTTAGCATCGTTAGCCTCATTTCGACGTTTATTACTTCATCAAGAAATCCTATTTATTTCACCATATTTCACCTGACACTTTTTTCCCCCGTGTGCACTTGGTTAATTAATTTATATCCATTTCAAAACTGTATTCATTGCAATTGTTTATACTACTTTTCATTCGGTTAATATTTTTTTTCTACCATGTTAAATATATTCTGAACAATTTTTCCAAGATATCCAAGTTGAAAAAAATTTTTTTTTTAATGAATATTTAATATAAAAATATATTTATAAAATTTTTTTTTTGGTTTTTCTTTTAGTATTGACTTAAATTAATAATTTACAGGTGAAAAATGAGAAACTCTTGAATAATAAAAATTATCGTATATACATTAACTTAAAAAATTTTTTAACAAAAATTATTGAGAATTTTTGTTTATCTAGATCTTTCGTGAAATTTAATAACAATTTAATTGCTTACCTTGCTTGACCTAAAGCCCTGTCATTCTCCACCGTCGACATATTGTCTAGAATAAAAAAGAAAAAAAATTAGTAAAAAAACTTTTCATTGACAAAAAAAAATTTTTTTATTTTTTCAATTTTTATTTCCTCGATACGATTTATTATCCCTTCTATGCGGCAGGCAGAGATGAAAAGCAGAGTCGTAAATTAATTGAACGAAATATGTCGTGCAGAGTTTAAAATGCCGTTTATCTTCAATAAACGAGGCTTTATGCCTATACCGATGGCAAAAACGTATATATATATATATAGTACGTATATAGAAACCTTTGTTGAGGCGAAACACTAGTCCTACCTATAGCGCGAGGCGATGCAATTGTTCTTCCTGTCCAATTTCTCCTGCGACGGATATACGCAAGAGAACAATTGTATTTTTCCTCTATTTCATTCTTTTATATACGTAAAGTCTTAAAAAAACAATCGCAAGAGTGTATAAAAGTTTTTAATCAATTTTACTAAGTAAAGATAAGAGTAGACGAAGAAAGTCTAGGAAAAAACATGGATTAGTTGGCTAAATGTATAGGTGAGATTGAATTTTTCACATTGGCTGACTATTCTTCGAGCTGTTTTCCTTTTTACGTGCTTTCAGTTGGCGGCGGCCGTTTTTTGAGCTTTATCGGATTTGCATGGCTGCACTTTGCCTCTATTGCTGGAAAATATAGCTGGACTTTCAGCCTATTTGAATGCCCAATCGAGTTGTGTACATATACTACTGTCACGCTTCGAGATCTCGCGTACAAATGTGCGCACGTGCTGCGTCTACCAATTCGAGTTGTCGTGTAAATTACGTTTCCCTCTGCTCTATAGCACTTGCTTCGTGTGAATAGACTCAACTTTGAATAATGTTCGCCATAGTTTATCTATTGACGTATATACGGATACGTCTATTTGGTCATTTGAAACCCACTTGCAGTAAGTATGTCTTGTGTAATTGCAATTTCTATCATTTTACTCGCTTTCCAACCGTTTAGAGACTCTCTATGCCCGGAAATTTCATTTAATTTTATAAATTAAACAATCCAGCAAAATGACGAAATATTATGAATTTTTTTTCATTAAAATTATTTGATGTAATTAATTAATTAGTGATTTTTATACAAAATGCATTGAAATATGGTTGAAAAGTTTTTTTAATTTGGGTAATAATTCTAAATGTTTATATGTGAAAATGAATTAAATAAATAAATAAATTGGAAAATTCATTTGATAAATAAAAGTGGAAAATAAATATTTTCGACACTTTTTTTTATTAAAAATAAAATTATACTAATTAAAGTTTAGTGAAACCACTGATAAATGTTTTAAATAATTTTTTTTTAATTAAATTTAATAGGAATTTTAGTTAAAACACACACTTTTGCAATTTCAATAATTTTTTTAATTATATAAATTATAATCCAGTGAGATGAGTAAATATTATGAAATGTTTTTATTGTTAGTATTTGATTTAATTAATTGGAGATTTTAATGTAAAATGCATTGGAATGGTGTTTTTGTTTGCACACCCTATATATGCAAAGCATGGGTGTGCACTATTTGTTATTTTGTTTTGGTTGGAAATTTTTTTAATTCGAAAAATTTTAGAGTTTCTATGAAAATTAATAAAATAAATGAATAAATGAGCAGATAAGAAAATTTAGTTGTTAAATGAGAGTGAAATGATACTTTTGAGATTTTTTTAGTTGGAAGTTATTTAATATTAATATGTGCACGCCCGCTTTGTGAGCTAGTTATTTTATAGAGTTTTTTTGTGATTGATAGTTCAAAACGAAACTATAGGGGGTTGGTGATTTTTTTTTTGAGTGTTTTTGGGAGTTTAAACTAACTGTAGAAAAAATTTTATCTCCGGAGGAAAACGTTTAACGTAGTGTAATTTTACATGAATGTTAGTTAGAAATATATTTTAATGTTATGCAAAAATTAACAAAATGGCAACGTGCAGAGATTTTCACTTATCGCACTCTTGGAGACGTCTGTACTGACCAAAAATCCGGAGAGAACTGTCAGTTTTCGTGGGAAAGTCCGGTAAACTTAATTGCTTTTTGATATCTCTGATGTATACTGATAAGATATAGTAGGCCGTGAAAAATCAATACTTGCCACCACGTTGTCAGTTCTTCCCGGGTTTTTGTCGAAAGCACACGTGTCCCAAAGACGCGCGCAGTCGATAATTGCTCTGATATCTCTGACGTGTACGGATAACAGTGAAAAATCAATAATTTCGACATTT
This sequence comes from Macrocentrus cingulum, assembly GCA_002156465.1. Taxonomy (NCBI): domain Eukaryota; kingdom Metazoa; phylum Arthropoda; class Insecta; order Hymenoptera; family Braconidae; genus Macrocentrus; species Macrocentrus cingulum. The sequence goes on from MVJL01010069.1 coordinate 74,025, forward strand.
TGACTACGTCGCTCATTTCTTCCCGGGTTTTCGATGATTGCAAAAGTGTCAAGGCATACAGCGAGTTCAAATTTTTTTAAAGAAAAACATTTAACACTATATCGCATAATTATTTCCCGTAAATTTGAGGTTTAGGGGGTGTGTGATGGTCTGATTAAAAATTTTTTTAATCCGTAAAATTCCAGAATTCCATGAAAAAAATAAAAAAAAAATAATAAACTCATTGAGGGAAATTTTTAGCCGTTATATAAGAGTAAAAAAAAAAAAATACTAAAATTTTTTTTGCAAACACTGAGAATATACAGTAAGTAATTTTTTTACCGATTTTTGATTTTCATTCAGAAATACAGTGCAATCATTTTTTTAAATGATTTTTTTTTGTTGTTCTAATTTTTTTTAACTTCAGAAAATTTAAGAATTTCATGAAATAAAATTAAATAATCGATGGGAATAAATCAGATGATATATAAGAGTGGAAAACGCTATAATGAGATTTTTTTTCTAGAAAAAAAACAAAATATTTTTACAACCCTACATCACTCATATCTGTGACAGAGTCGTTTAGAAAACTTGGTACAATTTTATTTATCGTCCTTCTTGAGTTTATCGATGCCTATATAAGTGTCACTATATTACCGCGTGTGCCTCGATGGTATACAGCTATACGCTCAGAAGAATTATTCTTTTGTTGTGGACTAAAAGGAAAAAAAAAAGAATTCACAGAATCTAGGGGGATTTACAATGCTCGCAGCTTTTCGGATTTGTTATACTCCATCTTGCGATTGTATTCTCGAGCAAAATTGAGTTCTGATCCTCGCAACGATATGTGCGAAAGTGATAACCATACAGAATTATGGTCCACAAATTCTTTTTTACTCTTAAAAAAAAAAATGTAAACCAAATTTCACTAGAAAAGATTTTATACTGAAAGAGGTGATAAATTTGTTTGAAAATTTATTCCCAGCATCTTGGAATTCAATAGAATTTAATTTCAATATCAATATCCTTGACAGAATTATATAGAAAAAAATTCAGTTGTATATACCGTGGCATACGCAGTTAATTATCGTGATTGATAAATTTTTTTCATTACTACATACGAGAAAAAAAAAATGAAAACGTCACAAAGAGAGGTAAATAAAATTGTACAAATGAAAAAATCAACGTATCTCTCGAATTTCTATGACAGAAAAAAAAATTTTTTTCCTTCTATTTTTTATTTAATCCCATTTATCACGAAAAAAAAAAAAATTGTGTAATGATTGATTTCTATTCAAGTGCTTTTACACTGCTGTAATCGGGGTTGAAGGGTGGATATCTCGAGTATCTTCCGTTTGAGTGATTCCTCGAAAGGGGGAAAATAATAAAAACACTCACTTTACATTTAATCTTCGATTTAAACGATACTTAGCGCCAGTTTTATTGCAAACACAATCGTCAATATTTCTCATAAATATTCAATCCTCAAAATTATAACAATGTTTTTATGTTTTTGCGACATTAAAAAAATAATACAGGTGTAAAATTTGTATTTAAAAAAAATTCTATCAATCTAGGTAATATTCAACGAATTTTTAAACGACTAAAATAAAAAAAAAACATTATTTAATGATGGTAAAAATTAGAACAAAACGAAAAAAAACCGATAAAATTCATCATATAAAAATGATAAAAAATATTGAAGCATTATTCGTTGATGATTATAACCACCAAAAAAATGATTTTATAATTGAAACAAATTATTTTTTTTTTCTGTTATCATTAAAAATACTATATTAATAAATAATAATAAATAAGAAAAAACATGGATAAAAAATATTAAATCGAAAAAATGAGTAAATGTTGTGTTTGAAAAATTACTTTTAAAAAAATCCAATTAATTTGTGTTGAAAAAAAGATTTTTTTCGTGTGTGTGAGACAGTTAAATTATTGAATCAAACGGAAGGGATAGCTCTGGAAAGGTTTGCATTGTTGCAATCCACTTTCATCCGTTTGAAAACGATACAAAGACGCGCGGAGATGCACCCCTTGATTCTTTCATCCACTCGCGAGTGTAGATTCTCTCAGACACAGCCCCTATACTCGGTCCGCCAAAAGGGATAATATTAAGAGCAGAGAGAGGGAGAAAAAATGTGTGCTTCAGTGACAATTGGCTGACCAGCAGTTTATATCTGCTGTCTTTTCACTCGAGACCTTGCATTCGTCTTCTGTCCAACTATCTCTCAAAGAGCTGATATACTGAGGGCTTGCACATGCCGTCGTCTATCCTATTCGTCTCAATATAAACCGAGATTTTCGCCAAACCTCGCGCAATACATGTATATATCACTCCGCGTCCCCAGTCAGAGGATTTCCCCGGCACGAGATCTCGCCGCGAACTATCCCCTAGCGACGACGACACACATGTATTTGCATTGATGGATTTTTTTTATATTATCAGTTATATTCAATTTGTCTTTAAAACTCATTAAAAAAATTTTTTTCAGCATATTTACATTTTTTTAAATAGAATTGTCAACTCAAATTGATTTAGAAATTTTGTTTAAAATTGATTTTTTATTGATTTTATTGCATTAGTGTATTTTTCAATCATTTTTCCCTTGATAATTATTTTTTTTTATTAAGTATTGAAATTTATTGAATGTAGATTTTTGGAATTTTAAATATTTTAAATTTAATTATTAATTCATTCTTTGTTATTATTTTATCAAAAAAATATTTAATTATAAAAATACACAGATTTTCGTTTTTTAAAAAATTTGTTTTTGGCTAAATTATGTCGTTTTTAAAATAGTTAAATTTTTCTATTAAACTATTTAACCAATAAAATATATAAAAAAAATTTGGAAAAAATATTTTTCTGTACTTACATACGTTGGAAGAATAGAATTTAATAAATAATTTTTTTTCTTGAATAAATTGCCGTGTTATATGTTTATAAACAACAATGACGACGGTGGTGCCCAGTGGAATTTTTTCATTTTAAATTTTACCATAATCGCGTTAAAAAATATTTAAATTAATTATTGTACACTGAAAAAAAATTGATAAATAGAAAAATCAATCATTGATGTATATAGATTTTCTGTTCAATCGAAGAAAATTTTACTAATAAATGAAATTTTTTGACAGGACTTCGTGCGTGCACTGACTCGTCCCCGCGGCGCTCTTTCTATTCATGAAGCCTCTTTATAATTATGCAAAATGATTTTTTCCCCTTTTCGCGCTCGCGTGACTCGCAACTAGAGTTTTCCTCCTCTCGCACTGCATATACTTTATAGCCACACGTTGCGACTTTGGGGGGCTAATTTTTTTTTTCCTGACGGCCGTGCCACACGTGGAGCGCCCGTGCGTACTACGTGCGTGGGTGGTAGCGTACTACTGAGCCGCGCTCGACGACGGGCCGCCGATGTCGGCGTTCCGCGGCGGCGTTCGCAACCCCTCGAGTCTCCCCTCTCATCGTCCTTTGAGTACCCGCACCTCGTCCTTGCGCAAGCCGCTCGCGACTCGACACTACTCCCCTGGAATTTGCTCCAGGCATTTATCAAATTATTTGTTGACATTTTTTTGCTTAAAAATATTTTTCATCAAAATGTTAAATGTTCCTCGCTCATTTGATGCAAGAAATAATTTTTTCCTCCACATTTCTTGTGGAAAAAAGCCTTTTTTTTTAATTCTAAACAATTTAACGTTCACTTTTCTGTTGAACAAAGATGTATATATTTTTTTTTCCTTTCTAGACATGCCTAACAACTGGAAAAAAAAAAAATATTTTGTGCACTCAATTGATACACTAAAATTCTCAAAATTTGTTTAGTTCATTTTAATAATTATTAAGCCATCAGTTTTGGCATTATAGTTTTGAACACTATATCCTCTCATGAAAATATATAAAAATTTAAATACATCTGTTACATTTTTATCGATAAATAACTTTTGGTTTGTACTCTGTTTAAATTAACACCTATAGCAGGTTGCAGTTGAGACGCCCGTTGGTTTTAATTGAAGATTTTCAATTTGGCGGAATCTGATTGCTATTTAAATAGTTTCTATGGTGTTCAAGCCTCAATGGGCACATAATTATATTATTTCCACATTATACTTTCAATTTATAATTTTTTTAACAGTTAAAATATAGCAATAACACAAAAATCTAAAGAAATGTCGCGTAAGTAAAAAACACGAATTAATGACTGTCCGTGTTTCAGTTAATGACCGCTCAACAAATATTATTAATAAACTGTGCAAAAAAATAAGTTATAAATTTTTAGACATTGAAATTATTTTAACTAATCGATAATTAACGTAAAGAGTCACTTTATAGGAATAATATAGAGTGAATTTTGTTTGTTTTTACTCAATATAAACGAGTGTTTGAGTTTAGGTGAACTTGAGCCGATCATCAACCGGTGAAATGCCGTTCGTAATGCACATGTTCCAGTTAATCACCGATTTCAGCTATAGTACACGTACTTTGTAATTAATTTCCGATTCTTACAACTACCTACTCGTCTGTACAACGATACACGCGTATTCCGTACAAAATTCGCAATCAAATAGTATTTTGTTTATTATCTCAAAAAGAGCCGTATTTTTTTTTAATTTTGTCAATTTAAGTGCCAGTGATCATTGATTAAAACTTGGTCACAAACTGGTTATACCTTATGTGTGAAAGAAAATTAATTTTTTCTTTGATTTGAAGATAAAACAAATATTTACACCCTCTAGGTAGTTGATTTTCGTATATAATGAAAAAAAGTTGGAAAAAATGAATAATGACTATTGAATTAACGTGATAATAAAATAAAAAATTTATAATTGAATTTAGCGCAAATAAGAAAGTTGCAACAGATCCATTTGCCTGATTAAGTATCCAATTAAAAATGATAAATTGTAATGAAGGGCGAGGATAAGAAGAAAATTGAGATAAGAGTATAAGTTTCTAATCTCATGCGATAAGAGAGCAGAGGGGTGAAAATATCGTTTCTCAAATGGTCGGAAATTTGCGACGAGAGATACACGAAAAGGTCAAGATGATGAGAATAAGGAGGCTTTTTTTCGAACGTGCGACTCGTCCTGTGCCCGCGGCCACGCAATAAAATCTTGGGCAACCTCTTCACCAAACAGACCAGCTTAGAAACACACATCGAAACTGTTGTATGCATGGGGAGCGAGCACATAAGCACCCTGGCGCGGATAATGCTGCTCTGGCGGCCGCCGGGTCGACATCTCATCTTGACTTTTTTTTCTTCCGCATGGCTGACGGCCAGGATAATACTCGAGAATGGTTTCCGAGGCTTTTCCCGATCCCTAGGATTACTACTCTTGTGTTGATAATTCTGGAAGCTCTTTGATAGCCGTTTCTGACTCATCGCCTACTTGCCCCGACAATCAGTAGATTGAAAAAACAATTTTTTTTTCTCGAAATTTCATCAAAATTTCAATACGCAAATAAATTGTTAGACAATTTATTTATTTTTTAACATCATATTTTTAACTATTATTGCAAAGAAAAAATTTTTTTTAATCCCTTAATGGAGTAAAATTGAATCAATTAATATTTCTATCTTAAAATAGAAATATTTTTCAACTTGAGTTTATATTTAATTTAAAAATGATATAAAAAAAAATTTTGAAACGGTGTCGAACTGAAAAAGAAGATTTTCTTTTTTTGGGAATTTTGAATGTATGAATGTTCTAGCGTATAATTCAGGAAAAAATAATTTTTTTCATTGTATTATTGACACGTTTTATGTCAATAATAAATTTTACCAGGTATATAACGTTACAGACGTCGCATATATGAACTTTTTCGTCTGAAGTTTTGTTGCGGGGCAAACGTGATGTATAGAAAGAAAAAAAAAAAACTAGAGCGCAGTAAAAATTCAGAGTGATAAAAAATTTTCAGTCATAAAAATCCGGGCGAATGTGATTCAGTACATTATTATTTCAGCAGGGTGCAGTGGCAAAAAATTCTACAACAAAAAAAAAATGTACACCTCGAGGATAGCGAGTTTCAGAGAAAAAGAGAGAGAAACTATTGAATCTATATGTAGCAAAGAAAAAGTATATAGACACCCATCTGCTATATCGATTTGTGAAAAAACGTCTGAGGAATTTCAAATGCGTACGTTGCTTGTACCCAATGAAATTTCTACGAGACACTTGAATTCTACTATAAACTTTATTACCACAAGATATCCAACTAAACTCAATTTTTATGCGTATCTATATAAATTTTTTTTTTTTTTTCAAATTGTCTTTGAGAAGTATTATTCCATCACGCAATATCATTTTTTCCTCCGTTAAAAAAAAAAAAATTTATTTGCGATATTTTACAAAATTTGAGACATAAAAAACCGAAATTGAAGCCTTAAAAAATTTATTTTTCCCATTTTTAGGCAAGTAGAGTATTAAAAATAATAAAATTTAACAAATCGCATTAAAAAAAATCGTTTTTTAAAGCGTGAAATTTTTTTCAAACATTAAAAATAATAAAATTCTAGGATAACACATGAAAAATTCGTTTTTTTTTTCATTTTTAGATAAGTAGAGTAATAAATAATAGTAAAATTCAACAGATTGTGTATAAAAATTGTTTTTAAAGCTTGGAGAAATTTCTTTTTCATTTTTAGATGATTAAATTAAAAAAAAAAATTTCATTGATGTCTTAGAAGTATGTAAAATTCGTTTTTCGAGAAATAAAATTTTTTTTCTTCCTTTTTGGATAAGTAAAATAATAATTAGAAATATTAAAATTTATGTGATCACATGAAAAAGTCGTTTTTGAAGCATAAAAATTTTTTTTCTAGGAAAAAAGTGACTTATTTCTCGGCAGAAGCGCGTGTAATTCGCGGGGAGGATGACTTTTATTTGGCTAGACCGAGAGGCGCCAGGAAGACGCCACATCAACACAGAGACATGAACTCTACTGATGCCTTGGCCCCTCGTATCGTCAACTACTGAAAGCCCAAATACTTTGGCGGCGACTGTCATCGATCGTGCACGCGCCGCACACGACGATTCACCGCCATCTCCAATTGTCCCTTATTCGCATATCTATACACGCCCTCGTGGTCTATATACTGATGCCTCGACTGCTCATCCGGCAAGTGATAACGAGCTTCGTCGCGTTTTGTTACACGACAGATACCACCCACGTGAATTCCATTTGGGTGATGACGATTGCGCGTCGGAAGTGCTGATCATCGCGTGTTAAACCGACACCGCATATTTCCCCCTCAATACAAGTCCTCCAATCTTTGATATCTGGGTCATTCAAAAGATTGAAATTCAACTCGAACAAAAAAAAAAATTCCATTATACAATTTTGAAATATTTTCCCATCCGATATTACAGATTTTATAAATTTTTTTCTTAACTTTACAGCGAAAATTAGGATAGTGTTTTATTTACTGATTTTTAAACGTCTCTGTTTCAACTGTTACTGTGTTTCAATTGCAACCAGTCTCTCTTAATCGAGGCAATAAATAGCCTGACAATCGGATTATAAATATACGAGTGTAAAAAAACATGAAACCAATTACAAAGAGAGAGCTAGTTGGCAAGGTAATATATTGGGCAAATAAAACGAGGCACTTATTGGTACATGGGATGAAAGTCATATTATATATTGCTAGCGATGCTTTAACTGTTATGTAATAGTGTAGCATGCAGTATGTGCTCTACTCGCAGACCATTTGAACTGTTGTAATGGCCACCGGTGTACATTGCAGTCGGGGGAAAGAGCGAGCAAAATGGTTCTACTTCGTAAATTGTCGCCATGAGCCTGTGGTCTATATCTCACGCCGTGAAACCGATAAAAACATTTTTTTTTCATCTCTTCAACCGTACGGACAGTGATTGAAACGATAAGTAATATCGTGTCACTAAGGGCTAAAATAAAAAAAAAATAAAAAAAACAAATTTTCTCACAAAATCTTCGATCTTTCAGAATTTTTTTTTGTTTTTCCGCAATAACTCAGTAAATAAACAAGATAATAAAAAATGTTATAGAAATAAAATTATTGTAAATTTAATTTTTCACAAAAAATAAAGAATACACTTTTTTGATATTTTGCTTTCTTTTCGAGATATTTTGAAAAATAAAAATTTTTAAAAATCAATAATATCTCAAAAACCAAGGGAGATATAAAAAAAGTTTATAAAACATTTTTTGTAGAAAATTAAATTTAACATAATTTTACTATTATAATATTTTCAATTATCTCGCTTAGTTTTTGAGTTATCAGCAAAAAAACCAAAAAAAGTCATAAAAATCGTAAGATATCCAAGGGTTTATATATGTCTCTTTGAAAATTTTCGAAAGAAATTTTCTCATTTTTTCTCTCTCTCTATATTTTCATTATTTGAATAATATAACACGTAAGTTATATGTTTGATTAACATTTATTTAACTATTATGACTTGTCATTTTTTTCAGAATCAAAATTCTTTTTCTAGCTGGTGAAAAATCTGATAGAAGTGACGAGGGTGTTGGGTGTAGCTAAGCTCTATTTTTTCAGCCCTTACTGCCTTATATATATGCCCTCGAGTTACTTTAAGGATGATATAACGCGTCCTGGCCACCGCTCAGTGTGAAATCTTTTTAGTCATAGATAGATAGATCTCGACATTGAAAAATTCCTGGCACGAACGGACATTTTTATACGTGACGACCTGTATACCTCGAGATTATATTCTATGGACAGTTTTTCCAATAGTGTGAAGTCAATCTCAATATTGTGCTACAAAAGGTACCATTAATATATATATATGTTGTGTGGTGAAGTACAGGTTTTTCAATTGGATTAAAAATTTTTTTCTTTCACCAATACACTTTTTTTTATTAGCATCAATGAAAAGCTTCAGATTAATCTGATTGACAGGGGAGTATCTCGTGTGATCGACAAAAGATTCGTGAAAAGACTTCGTGATGGCAAAGGAATACTCCAGTTAAAGCCGCAAAATCCCTGGAGGACACACGTCCTGAAAGGGTTTTTCATCATCGCTTTCAATCACATCTATACTTATTTATTTTCTTCACTCGATATTCAATACCGTTTCTGTTTATCTGGAGTAATTAAAAAATACACAAATAAAACAGGTGTTTTATACTATACTATAGTTGTCTCACCCGTGGCTTCGCCCTTAAAAAAATCTTCCTTTAAAGGCCACAACTCTGTATTTCACGGCTATAATATTTTGTTTACCGATCAATTTTGTGATATAGGGTATCAATAACAACACTAATTAAATTATTCATTATATGCTTTTTGAATACTATTAATTTATAAATTAAGTAGAAGATTTTTTTTTTGTTTTTTTCATGAATCAAATCATTCTTCCTTTTTTTTTAAAGTTTTTTTTATAAGCGGTAAGATATAAGAAACTACCCTTCTGTATTTTGGTCACGTTATGCGAGAGACTCTTGTTTGTAATAGATACAGTTTTTATCGTATCAAATACAAATCACACGTTATTTCAATTTTTTTTTTTTGTATTTTTTATTATATGGGTACAGTGATGGATGGATAGATGTTTTTGGATTATATATTTTTTTATTTGCGGTGTGTGTTATAAAAAATAATATAAAATTTGGAGATTGATTTCATTTCTCGCACGTGTTTGAAAAATGTATTTACCAAGAAATAACACACACTACTGCCACTGACAGTAACTTTCAAGTTGATTGTAGTCTTTTTCTTTCTCTTCCTCACCGCGCGCGTCGATACCTCATGCAATTGAAATTTTGCGAGAAAAACTTTTACTGCAAAAAGTTTCTTTTTATCCGAAATATACTTATTCACACACAAACTGATATAAGTATACTCTCCCAATATAACTGCTTGAAATAATCGAAAAACTTTGCACGAATTTTTCGTGTGAAAAATTTCTGTTTAAAAAAAAATTATTTATGGGGCAATTTTTCTCACTTGTAGACGCTTTTTACTGATAATATTACTTGTGTGAGTAATGCCCGATTCTGACCATACGGAGGTGCAATTAATTGACTTTAAAAATGCAGCTGGCTTTTGAAGACTCGAGTTTTTTTTCTACTACCACCCCCAAGGGCTCCACAAGTGTCATAAACTTTTTATCCTACTTTATCTATAAAAAAACATAAATTACAAATGAAAAAAAAAAAATTTAATCCAAATTATTAACTTAAAAATATTTATTTGGTATTTTCAAAATTTTTCCCTATAGTATATTTTATTACATAATTATTAAAAAAAAAATTTTTTATTGAAAGAAATGACATTTTTAAATATTATTTCAATGATTCGACAGCAAATTTAATTTTTAAATTCAATAGAAATAATATTTCTATTTGTTTACAGTGCTCCTGCATGGAAATATGTCAATTAATTTATGTAAACGAATCTATATGAATATATTTATATGCAACCATTTTATCCGGATGAAAAATGAATTTTTTAACCGTACAAACATACTGTAAAATTGTCTCTGACATTTTTAAAGCTTTTGCACATGTTTTTTTGAACTGATGCGCAATGTGTGTTTTTTATCTTTGAGGATCATATATTTCTCTGCGTACAATTAGCTAAAGCACTTTCTACTTCATTATTTTATACTCGGTATGCACAAAAAGAAATCATAAAACGCTCAAGAGCTTTATTATTAATTATTCTGCATCATTAAAATGAGGCAACTTATACTATTTTTTACGTTTAGTAAAATCCGATTATTTTAATTATTGTCTAAATTAATTAAATCACGTCGGATAGTTCAGATAATTACTTGCTAATTGGCTATTAAAAAAATGTATTAATATATTCTTAGATTTACAGGAATATCTACCAGAAAAATTCAAAATTTTTCAAGATACCGCATGTCTTAAATCTCAAATTTATGTGAAAAAATTATGCAATATAGTGTTAAATACTTCCAACTGCGATTTTATTTTTCTTATAGCTATATAAGAGACCCAAACATATCAAAAAAAAAAATTAGCAACCCCCTAGCATCATTTTAAGACCATCTTACACCCTAAAAACCCCAAATTTATACAAAATAATTATGTAATATAGTGTTAAATATTTGGCATTGCGATGGAATTTTTTTTAATAGTTGCATTAAAGTCTAAAGAACCCTCTAAAAAATTTGCAACCCCCTGGACTCGTTTTAAAGACCGTCGCACCCTCTGAAATCTCAAATTTATGGAAAATAATTATGAAATAAAGTATTAAACGTTTTCTCCCGTGATGATATTTTTCTATATTTTCTCTAGAGCCCCAAAAATACCCTTAAAAAATCAACAACCCCTATTTTTCCCCCAGGGTAGGTGAAAATTTTCAAAAAACTCTAGTTAAACCGCGTTTTCTGGGATTGTTATCCACTCCTCCCTTTTTTCACTTTATTTACCCTCCGTAGGATCACCGCGTTAAGGTTCTATTGTAGCTCCTTGCCTACGCCATTCCTTGGCGAGCAGCTTCTTCAATACCACCGTTACGAAGCTCTTGATGATACTCCATGTCTCTGCTACCCTGAGCATGAGTGACACAATGTTTCTGGGTGATCCGTTCGTCATCCTGGAGCACGTAAAGAATACGTGTTCCGCATTCTCGGCCTCCTCTAGGCAGTTCTCACTGTCGTCCCTTAGTTTGAAACAGGTATGCCCGCGGAAGCATCCGTGCTCCGTCATCAGCACTTGTATTAGGTGGAATCCCACCTCGCCGTGCTTCCGGTTGACCCATTCCTCGAGGGTTAAATCAGCAACCCTCTAGCATCGTTTTAAAGACCATCGCACACCCTCCAAACCCCAAATTCATGAAAAACAGTCGTGTAATATAGTGTTAAACATTTTTCTTGGCAATAAAATTTTTTTCATAGTTGCAGTAGATCCTCAAGAGCACTCAAAAAAATTAGCAACCCCTTGGTGTCGTTCTGGAGACCATATTAACAAATTAAATTACTGATCAACACGATCAGATTATTAAATAGATATTTAATTATTAGTCTGCCGTTAAAAAATTTAATTATTGATTTTAATTGAAAAAAAAAAAAACAATGCAAAATTTGAAACATGTATGTTTGATGTGTAGAACATAGATGTTTTAGGGATGTGAGTAGATCCGTTGACGTCTGACAGTGGTAAAAAGCTCATTGAGCGCAATATACGCGCTCGTGTATATAGTCAATGTTTACCAAGCTTTCAGTTACCCCACTTGTGTTGATACTGCACGGGTTGGCAACACATATCCAACAGTTTTCATATATATGAGATTTCCACGTGCGGACAAAATCTACACGACTCATGCCAGAGCACGAACAGAATCTGCACCACAAAAACCACCGCATCAAAATAAATAATTTAATATATATCACGGTAGGCCGAGTTATTTTATTGTTCCTCGCTTCCCTGATGGGCAGTCTGCAAATAAGGAAGCGGTCAGTGCTTGTATAGGATATAATTGATGTGCTGAACAATATGCCACCAACGCTCTCCTCGTTGGCCACGTGTGGATTATATACGTGTATGTCATCCGTGAATCTGTAGTAGATTGTTCACTTTAGCTGTGCGCCATATGCTGACGTCCAGGTCACGGACTATATATGTAAATCCTTATCCTTAGAGCTTTATTAACCTCGGCATCACCCCCTCAGTGCTTTTACAATACCTTAATTCAATTCTATTAAAAGCGATAAATTATTAATCTTTTTATTTTGCTAATATCTTGAAAACTAAATGTTTTATCAAAATTTTAGTAGATAGATTTTTTATAGTTTTTAAAATTATCTACAAAAAAGATTCTATACAAAAATTTTCTATCTCATCTATTTTGCGTGATAATCGTATATTTAGAAATTTTCTGCAAAAAATTGCGCAGGTTGGTTGTGTAATTCGATCGTCTTATTTTGAGAATATTTTGAAAATTAAGATTTTTATAAAAATTTTACAAGAGACATTTTTTATAGTTCATGAAATTATCTACAAAAAAAGTTGAATAAAAAAATTTTCTATTATCTGTTTTGTGTAATACTTAATCGGATTAGAAAATTTTCAATTGAATCCGCAAAAATCTAGTTTGTTAATTTCAATATAAAATATCTAATACAAGAGCCTGTGATGATTAATTTATTTGATATAATGGATATAATGGACTGGTTGCGATAGAATTTGATGATCGGCTTATACTGAATCCTACGAGGCGGGTGCCTGTATGACGTGATATTGATGTGGCTATATCGTGCTTATTCCGTGTTGCAATTTACGGGTGTATAACGTTATAAGCTTGAACAATCGATGTATATATATTACAGCAATTTATAACAAACTAACAATAATAACGTACAGTACTCACGACTGAATGTGAACACGCTTTTTATCATTTAATCGTTCCGCAATCGTGAATTTTATCGTGCAGAAAATGTGAGGGTAATTATAACAGTCTAGTAATCTACTCCACAGTTGCGCATGTATTACCATTTCGAATCAAGCACTCACCGCCGGATACTACACTGTTATTTATGTAAGTGTGTTATCTTTCAGTCATGTGTCTCATATGGCATTGATGAAACTTTAGTCGCGGTTCCTCGATATTCTAACTCAAAGGATCCATCATCAATCGAATTAATTAGCAGAGGCTTTTTAATTACCTGGCGGAAAGACACATAGTCAATAAATCCATTTTTAAATCTCATCCTCGGGTATGACATTTAGACATATCAAATTGAATTTTGAATGAAAATAAATTTTTAAGAAATTCGATACATTATAAAATTTGTTTCTTAACTTGTATAGTGATTAATTTATGTGAAAAAAATTAATTTTTAATTTTTTTCTATTATCAAATATGTATATTAAATAAATATAGGCAAATATGGGGCGAAATCTTTGTTAGAGGTTAGCACGTTTTAGTCATTCATGATAACTACGTGAAATCTGCACCATTTGGTGTAGAATTATTTTTTCTAAGATCAGTTTAGAGTCCCAAAAACACCCAGAAGAATTCACAACCCCCTAGCGTCGTTTTAAAGACCATCGCACACGCCTAAACCTCAAATTTATGAGAAATAATTATAAAATACAGTGTTAAACGTTTTGTTTTATGATTATATTTTTTTTATAACTACTTGAGAGTCTAAAAAACACCCCAAAAAAATCAGCAATACCCTGGCGTCATTTGGAACTATTATAGTTACAAAAACACTCAAATAAGTAGCTCGCTTTGCGAAGCGGGCGTGCACATACTATGTAGTAATTTATAAATTCTAAATTTGAAAAATTTCTTTGAAAACATTTTTTTTTTTATTTCATTCAAATTTTATCCCAAATTTATCACTTTTTTATTATAAAAAAATTTTAATATTCGAAAAAATCTACGTTTAATCCAGCTCTTTTTTTCAGATTTTATTTTTGGAGTATAAAAAAAATTGGTTACATAGATAAAAAATGGGGTAAGGGGATCTTGAGCTTTTTTCGCAAGATTTATTGATGATTATTTTTATTCTGAAGGCTCATTTTTATCGCAGGACCAAACTAAATAATGTAATTGACAGCTCTAGACCGAGTTGGGGATGGAAAATAAATTTGTCGTAATGAGACGATGTCTGGTCACCACAAATATTCTAATAAAACCTGAAAATACCTGCTACTGTTTAGTCGCAGATGTCGCCCTGTATCACAATCGATTTTGCAAAGGTCTACTTTACGCCTTCCTCTCAGTCCTTTTTATATCCCAATCGACTTTTGTTTCCTTACATATAATACCGTGATTTTCTGATAACCAAAAAAAAACAAACAAAATTGCTTATTGTTTTGTCTTATACACGAATTATTTGAATAAATTAATCGGTACAGGTAATTTCTAACAATGATATAATATATTTTAAAACATATTGTCAATGAGGGAGATAGACATTATAACAGATAAACTATATTTTTATAATGTAAGATCGTGCGAAGATTTTTTAACTTCACAAGCAGCGTTATACACAACCATTGTTTTTTTGTTTTAATTCAATAATTATTTTGTTATTTAATAACAAGGTCATGTAAAAGCATAAAGCTTTGTTTTACACAAATTAAAACGATATTTTAAGCTTTATTATTTTTGCCAGGCAATAAAAAAAATCAGCAAAATTTAATAAAAAATCAATATTTTTTTGTCATTATAAATTTAGCATCTTTTTTTTTCATTGTTATTAAATTAAGAATTATTAAATATTCCATTTTCTTTCAAAATATTTGATTGAAAAAAAAAACTAATAATTTTTTTTTTTTTTCCACTTTAATTTTTCTTCCTCTGTAAAAGCCTTGTACCTCTAAAAATAATAATCCTCTGCATTTATGAATACATAAATGTATTTTACATGTATTCATAAATATTGATGAGTATTGCCTGGATATGTTACATTTACAACCTCTTAAATCATTTATTAATTCATCGTCCATCAAAATATTTATATAATTGGTGTTTTCATAAATTTTTTTTTTCCCAGAAATAATTGTTCGAAAATCTTTAGTTAAATGATAAATTAAAAAATGAAGTAAAGAGATTTTTTTAAAACAGTTTTTTTCTGGGAAAATAAAATTTTTCACCGTATAATTGATTTATGATGATTAATATATTAATTGAACTGTAGCTGCGCCCATTTCATTACATTCAATATAATTGTGCAGTCCTCAATTAAGTCTTTCAAAGTAAATTTAATATTTTCTTGATAATTTTTTTTTTTCATTTGTATTATTTTTGTTATATATATATATTTATATCTGGACTTACATTATCGAATCGCTGATGTGTGTCATTTAAATATTGCAATCGATAAAACCAAGCACACATTCATTTGCACTTTTATTTATTGACCTACGATATTTTTTATTTCTTTTTTTTCATTTTAATATCTATATAAATCGTACTAGTATTTTGAGCTAAAAAAACTACAGCGTTCCATATTTTTTATTTTTTTTCATGACATGAATGAATTAAAAATTTATGCATGAATGCGATTTATTAAGGGAACACTTAGTTTTTGTAATTTATTTTATATATATATATAGTTGCATAGCAAATTTTTCATTTTTCCGACCATGGCAACACCTTAAATTATTACAATTATACTAGAAAATTCACTTAGGTCATTGATTACCAACATTTTATTATAAATTTAATCCAACTATCAGTCACAAAATCCAATTGGATATCTTTACTTCAAAAAAAAAAAAATATTACATACATTATTTATTGATTTTTTGTGAATTAATTATCTATATACGAATTATTTATCATTTTAGATGTTAAAAAAAAATTTCAAAATTTTTCAATGAATTATAAAAAATTATTGCAATATTTTTAATATCTCAAACTTTTTGGGCTAATTCGATTATTTTATAATTATTATTTATTTTTTTTTTTTACAACAATAGAATATATATATATATATAGGCACTTTCTACAAGTAATTGAAAAACTCTCGCCAAGTTGATCTCAAATAGTTGATAACTAACTACAGATGCCCCAATTCGTAAAGGCCGCTAGATTGGAAAAGTTCTTTGTCTTATTATTACACGAAAGAGAATGAGAGGACGAGCGAGAGAGGAAGTTAATGATTGAGAGAGAGATGATTAAAAAATGATTGGCATAAAAATATATACCAATGAAATATATATCAAGTGAATTTTAATTTTGGCATGAATTTAGTACCGTGATTTTTAAAAATATTTCATGGTTTATCTAACAATTTATTTATTGTTATGTTTTTTTTTTTACTTCGACAGGTCGTTACCATGGTCTTTTCTCTATATATAAATTCTTTTTTTTTTTTTCTAATATGCGTGTGATTTTATCTTTTATAATAAAACATTAATACTGATTTTAAACGAAAATTTCATTAAAATATTTGGAACAATATGTTTGTTATATGTAAGTATTTTACGAGCTTTTTTGTTTCATAATATTTTTTTTATTTCATTTTTTTTTTCTTTACTAATTTTCATCTCGGTTTTTTTTCGTTTATTTATTTATTTTTTGTTATCTTTTTAATATATAATTATATCATGGCCCACGGCACAATAATATAATGTATTTTTTAGATTTTTTTTTTAACGCTGTAAAATTTATAATATATACTTTATAAAAGTAAATTCGTAATGTACTTTCAGTAAATAAACATTATCTGATCAACGTTAAATATTGCAGTGCTTTGAAAATTATAATAATTATTATATTGTATATATATTTATAGAGAGTCTTTAAATAAATCAGTCTTTAGCGACTGCAATTAAATAATTAATGTGTTAAGCTCTCAAGCGAAAGGTCAAAAAAAAAAATTTTTTTCTTTTCTCTTTTTTTTCGCTTGTTTGGGATAAATGACTAGTATTTTTTTTAATAGCACAAAATTAATAATTATTTTAATATATTTATATCTTTTATATTGGTTTTTTTTTTGTTTACGGGGTTGTTGATGTCAAAAAAGTAGGATCAACTGCGGCAACTTTAGCTGTCAGGAAAGCGTGCATGCAGAATAGTAGATTCTGTAAGTGGGAACACTCTAATTCCTGTCAAAAAAATTTTTTTTATCATCAAACAAAATTTTAAACATATCCTACAAGAGAGTAAACAATAGTAGACAGTTTTTTATCAACGATTAAACAAATCGCGTGACTAAAACCAAAGAAGTGTATCGCTACAAAATTTAGACTTTTTTTACTTGTTGATATCTTAATAAGGATGCAAGTTAGACAAATTTTGCTAATAACCATTTTTTTAGTTAATAAAATTTTCTACAAAAAAAGTCTCTTAAGAAAAATCGTTATCTTCAATAGTTTTAAAGATATTTTAATTCTAAAAAGCTACAATTTTTTTATAAGCTCTTTTGGTTGAAAAAAAAAGTGGAAATAATTTACTGCAAATATCTTGAGAAGGATGCGTGTTAGGTAAATTTTGTTAAAAACCTTTTTTGTAGCTAATAAAATTCTCTACAAAAAAAGTCTCTTAAGAAAAATTATTATCTTCAATAGTTTTCAAGATATTACGATTTAAAATAGCAAAAGAATTTTTTTATACACTCTTTTAGCTTTAGAGACACGTTATTTAATTTATTTTTTTTAAGGATACAACAATTTTTTTCCCTTAATTCAATGGACTTTTTTTAAATCTTAAGAATTTAATGAAATAATATTTTTTTACCTTAGTTTCTATAGCTATGCTGTCCAACTCTTGGAAGTGAAGCTTTAATCTGCTTTTTCCATCGTCACTGGAGCCTCGTAATTGTGAGAATTTATATCGCCACGCAATTTCACTTGGATTATCATAGGACAAGGTAAAACCTTGAGTCCATTCGAGCGTCAAACCGGCGCTTCGACTATTGAAAGTCACCATGAATGTTTTACTCTGTAAAAAAGAGCATTTAATTTCCACTCTCAGCTAATGAAGATTCATGATTTTTTTTAGACATACTTTTAAGTGTGTTATTGCCGAGCAGACTGCAGTGTGCCAAGCAGCCTCAACCCTCAATAACTCTTGCCTCGTTTCTACGCTCAAATATCTCGGAGGTTTGCCAGGACTCTGTGCTAAAAAGCAGTGCTGCCTTTCATCAACGTTTTCCGACTCTCTCATAACTCGAAACATTGTCTGATAGACTTTGAAAGTCAGGGCACAACGAGACCAGTCGCCAATGTTGCACTGAAAAAATTTAACATTTATTTTTCTTTTTTATTCGTTTATAAAAAAAAATTGCTACCAGATTAAAATGCAGTGGGGAGTAGCGATTTTAGGAACATTTTACACATGCTATGTGATGATGGATAGTTTAGAAAACTATCGGCAATTAAAAATAATGGCATACGATTGAATCTGAAGGGTACTTGCCGGTGGAGTTTCGAAGAGCAATAAATCAGGGCCCTTGAGAGCTAAAAATCTAGGTCTGTAACTCTGCCACGGTTGATTGCTATTACTCACAGCCTCATTGACCCAACCCATGTACTCAATACGCTCTCCAATGCCAAAGTTACGGTTGTACAGCTTCATCTAAACAAATAACACTTGTACAGTAGATTTCGTATCAAAAAATTATAATTTAATCATGTTTTAGGAGCCTTCTAATAAAATCAGCTAGTTACAAATATTTTTTGAGGTCACTGACAAATTTTGAAATTTTCAAAAATTGTCAAAATGTGCTTGCAGAAATTTTCGTCCTCTATTTTCGCTATAGTAAATTTTTTTACATGTAATATAAATCAAGTTTCTACAAAGTTTCAGTTCAAAATATTAATTTTAGGGGTAACTTATGAATTTTGACATTGATTTAAATTTTTTCAAGTGACCTCTTAATAATAATATTAAGAATTTATTTTTTTATGACACAAAATACTTGACAAAATAAAAAAAAAATAAACAAATGCAACATTTTAATGTTGATAGTCATAAAAAGCAGCGCAAAAAAGGGGAAAAAATGTTTGCAAATAGGTAAATACAGGGTGAAATAGGGTATTTAAGCTAATAGTGATTTTTTTAAAAGCCAAAAGCACAATCTCGCCAAAAAAAACAAAAATTACAGAAATAATTTTACTGTTGCCTATAAAAAACTGTTTTACTGATGTCGAATTTCAGTAAAAGCTCACCAAACAGCACAAAAAATTAGACCGATGATTAGATAATAGTTTAAATATATAGTTTGATTGCAATTAGAAAAAAATCCAATAGTAGTTAGCGCGATTGAAGAAAAAAAATTTTACTCGTTTTTTCAGGTACCCCATTTTGCCCTACATTTTAATCATTTTTGTAGATTTCAAAATTCGTAACTGACTCCTCTTTAAACATGATGAGCTATGATTTTTGTATATGAGACTCAAAAAACAAAAATAGTAGGGTTTTTCGCGCGACTCTATTGTATACAGCTTTGTGAAATTGATTTAAAATCAATTTTTATCTATCATCGTTGAGAGAAATATGTTAAGGTACCTGTAGATGTGTTAAACCGGTGATATTGTCCGTTATGTACTTCAGCCATTGACTGAGAATTGCGCTGTCGTCACAGTGAATAACTCCAGTTCGTGCGCCATTCAGTCCTCGCACTTCAAAAGCGTTTCTCCGCAATTTATCCGTTCCGAATATGTATCTCGTCACGTATGCCATCATCAAAGGTACTGCTCAAAACGAAATATAATGATGTATTATTCAGGAGAGAAAAAATATTTTTCATGCATGTAAAGCTCGTTTTTTTCACTCTTGAGCCGCCATAAAGTGACCGATGATATCTAAAATGCATCTTGTTTTCACTAGTGCGTAAAATCCTCCATTTTTCACTCATCGTATTGACACTTTATAAACTCTAATGTCAGCTTTAAAAAAAATGCGCATTTGCCACACAAAATTTTGCAATTTTTTTAAAAGATAAAAAATTTTCGATTGAAAAAGATGAACTTTACCTGTTAATATATCAACCCATTTTTTCATATGTGTCGATGCGGATGAAGCGTTCGAGCCGTGTCTGCTATGTCCACACTTTGGACTGGCCGATCGTCGATTAGACAAGCTCCATTCATCATCATCATCGCCGTTTGTTGCATTGTCCAATTTTTCTTCTTTTTCTATGACGAAAAAAAATTCCATTAACTATCTGTACCTTTTAAAAAATCAATAAACCAACAAAATAAAAAATAATTACCATTTTTCTGTAAAAACGGCTTGGCAGCGCGATAGTGTTTCACCGTTAAAACAACGATATCTCCGGCATTGCGAAGAATATTCACAGCATCGTCATGATGACACGCCGTTATGTATTCCCCGTTAACTGTAAAAATTGATTTATTAGTCGAGAATATTAAAAAACAAATAAATAATAAAAAACAAGTACAATTGAATAAAACTATTGAAAAAGTGTTGAAGAAATAAATACGTTGTCCTATGAAATATTCATGGATGTACTTTCATTTAAAAATCAAATACTCTCTTGACACGTGTCATCGACTACTGTTACCCAGATACGTCAGTCAACTTATCACTTTAATACCTTTAATAATTGCATCTCCAACAAACAGTTGACCACATTGATCCGCAGCTTGGCCTTTGTATATTCTAGATATTAGCACCGGAAGTTTGTGCTCTGCACCACCCTTTATACTTAGACCTAAACCACCGACTTTCTGTCGTGTTATTTGCACCATGCGTTCCTTAGCGTCCAGCGGCGGTTTGTTGTGGTTTACAGCCTGCTAGAAACAATTTTTTTTTATTATCATCGCACTTTGACGGCTATTGCCGTGGGCTAAGGGTCGATCATTGCTGAACTTTACCTCCAAGTCTTCTCGCTGGAGTTTCAACACCTCCATCGACAAATTCAATCGCATTGGCACTGGCTTACTCTTGCCATCACTCACTGTTACCATCCCAGTCCTCACCTGAAATTAATTTACAATCATTTACTAATTTTTAAACAATTTGAAACATCTATCAATAATTAATACATTTTTTAATTCACGGAAAATTGATTAAATTAATCAAAATTCAACTTAAAAAATTTTTTATCTAAAAAAAAAATGATTGAATTAATTGAAAAAATTAAGTGAAATATTTTCCTAAAAAATAATAGGGCAGAATTTATTATATTAAAAATATTTTTAGGCAAAAAATGATTTTTAAGTCAAGAAGGAATTTTTTTTTTCAATGATTCAATGAAAGATATTGATAGATTTGTGATAAAATGATTGACATTGATTGAATTATAGTTGATAAATGTATTTAAATAGATTGGATAAAATTTATTGATTGAATAAAGTTAGAAAAATATGAATATCTGAGTAATGATTAAATATATAGTTGATGAGAATGAAGATTACCTTGAGTTTCTGGTCAATTTGCTCCTCAATTGGAGTACTCATTTTTGTAGCGTTAATTTTCATTATTTGTTTTATTCAAATCTGCGACTGAATGCACCGCGCCAGAAATAGCCCATCGCCGCGAGGAATGATTGCAGTGAACTGATGGTGATAGCGCCAACTGCCGCGGATTCCATGACTTGTTTCTTCAGCCAACTAACTCTGTGTATATCGATTCTGTCCGTGGAATGTGTATACACCCCTTGCGTGTGCCTTTTTCCTCGAGATTGAGTGCCCCGTGTAATTCCGTCGAGCACCACATCCGGCCTGCACTTATACACGTCCACTTGTCAAAGCCGAGACATTTTCACTGAGAACGACTCTTGTCATTTTGCTTTGCGCCGTGAACACCACCGAACATATGTACCGCTACACGGATTTTTCATTTTGTCTTGGATATCTACGCGCGCGCAATGTCCTGCGAGCAAATGCGGTTGCGCACCGTGCGCAAATAATCGACTTGGCATATGTGCGCGAAATTTTAAATTTTTCTCCATTATTTTACAGTTTTTTAAAAGCCATTAAAACTAATTATTTTGATAGTTAAATATATTACTGGGCCCTTCGAGTACACACCTATTTTTTTACATCTTCACTTTTTTAACTTTTGAGAATTGTGATAGAACTACTCAACCGATTGGTTTGAAAAAAATCAGAGATATGCTTAAAATTGTGTTTAAATAATTTATAATTAAAAAGGCTATTAAAGTCTTGAACATATCAAAAAAATTCTAGATAAAAGAATTTTTTTAACAAGGGAATTTTATCAGAAAATTGCAACTTTTGAGATTTTTAATATTTTTTGATGAAAATTTATGTGAGTTTTTTCGAAGTACATTTATAAGGATGTAAAACGAAAATGTTGATAGATTGACAGGTCAACTGAATTTAAAATTTATCATAGAAAAAAAAATGCTGCTCGATTGAAAAAAATTCAATTTTTTTTTAAATTTAATATTAAACGTACCATATAACCATGACATGAAAAAAAATCGAGATTTTGACGTGTGAAGCAATTATGTTATTTGAAATAAAAAACGAAAATTTACGGACATGCACTGACCGAACAGTCCTTTATACATCCTTAATAAATAAAAATTAATTATATAATTTATCTCGCAATCGAGATTATTTTTACATAGCGTTGAAATTCAGCTCTGACTTCAATCTCTTCTTAAACAACTAATCGATAGTTTAAATTATATCCACTAGTCAATAATCCTAGAATTTTCTCACATGGTTGAGTGTTACATTCGATCAAAGTCAGCGTATCGGTCCAGATCAGTGTGTACTCGAAGTTAAAAAAAAAATTCATTGCATTGACGATTAATAACGAATAAATAAAAAAATTAAAACATGATTGTAATGCAAATAAGAATCTATTTCTCCTCATGTACAAAAATAAATTATTTAGCCTCAAGAATATTTTTCATCACGAAATAATGTACAAGATTTATCATACATACATTTTATACGATGCATTGTTTTTTTAAAAAATCTAATATTATATTTTATTTGACTATTTTTATGAACATTCAGAAAAAAAAAATATTTCTGCACAATATACTGTAAAACTTTTCAAGTATTAAAAAAAATTTTTCAAGTTGATTGAATTCGAAATTGTAAAAATAAATCGAATTATTAAAAAAATATACAATATTTCACTTGATTTTTCCGAGTCGATTTTTCAACAATGGATACAACAAAAAATTTGACAGAAAAAAATCACTCTGTCACTTGTCAAAATATTAGATAAAACCTAAAAAAAATTAATGACCATTAGACCATTAATAATTATTTTTTTTACCAATCGACTAACACTGCCGTTAAATTATCTATCTATGAGCTCTGGCGAATGATAACACCGGTACAATAAATTGCTAAAAAAATTTTAAAAAAGAACACTTTTTAAAAAATCATACGCTGCATTGATAACACCCCAACTGACAAATGATCGGATATAATTTAAATGTACACCTTGATAAAAACATGCAATACTTCGATTTCTCGAAATCCACAATTCTCGAACAACAACAAAAAATCTATCAAATTTTCCGCCAATTTTACTTTGCATATGAATTTTAATAATATTCATTGGATAAAAAATTGTACTAGTAAATCCACCAATTAATGCACCATTAATAAAATTACTAAAAGAACTTCTTTTCTCACCCAAAAAAGAATTTGATTGATCGCGAAGCGAAAAAAACATTAAATTTGACAAACCATTACGAAAAATAATGGGAATTAATCCTCGGTAACATTCACCAACTCCGTAATTCATCAAAAGATATTTAAAAGCATGAGTTGTATTGCGAAATTTATTGTGATAACGCCAATCCTGTAGCAACGTTTGAACGCGTTCAAATGGCACCAAACAAGCTTCGGCAGTTCCCGCAACATTTGCCGCAATAATTTTCGATAAAATCGGCCGATTTGTCAATAAAATCAAGCGCGACTTGCTGCCTTCGTACACCGAAAACATTATACTGAGCGAAACAGTCTTTTGCCAGAGTGGCGGTAGTATTCCGCGATACAGCAGTCTCAATCCCTCCTTTGACAGTTGATTTAGAGCTGTGTGCGCCGGCACACCTTCCAATATTTGTCGGAATATTATCTTATTTATTGGGTAGGTCACTGTGACATTTATTATTGCCGCACCCCACCCGCAAATGAATTCTTTCGAGTCATTGGACGTCAATTGGAACAGCGAGCCGATAACAGCATGCTTGCTCTCGTTTTTTTCTTCTGCTACTTCACTCCTCATCCAGTCCATGGTCTTTCAAATTTTTTTACTCCTTGTCAACCTAAAAAACACATTATTTCAATCAAAAACAAAAAAAAAAAAATAGTTTTTGTATATATATAATTCCATTTTCTTTACATTCAATTAAATTTATAATATTTTAAAAATAAATATAAACTTTTTTATGAAAATAACCAAAAAGTGTGTGCTCTATAGTTTTACCAAGTTATTTTGTTATTTTAAAAATTAATTTCAATAATTTTGGAACCAAAAAATCATTAATTTTTTTGTTTTTCAAAGATCACACGCTGTTTTGAATTGTTTTCGATTATTGTGCAGAGAAAAAATTTTTTTTTATAACATTTACAATAATAATGTAGATTATACTCACTTGCAATCAGTAAAATCTGTTCTCATTGTTGATAATAAATAAATAATTGAGACATTTTGTTATGTAGAGAGCAACATAACCTCACAACCATTACATAAGAATGGAATAAAAATATATTGCACAACCTCTATTTTCTGTGACTAGAATATGTCTTTGTACGATTATGCTTTGTTATTATTTTTTCCAGCCAAAAACTTTGTTTGTTATTGTTGGATTATTGTTCGAAAATCGAATCTACTGGTGTTGTGTAGTCGATGGTTATACCTTGTACAGTCGGAGCACGAGGTGTGATGGGGGATTCCGTGTTTCATGTCGTTCAACAGTTTTTGTATTTACCAACGTAGTCGACATCAACACCCTACTCCAGCGAGAGCGCCGACCACGCGGAAGTGACATGGTGTACAGGTCTCGCGACGTGTCAATTGTAATTATTTTTTCTTGATTATCTAAATGCTCGCACATTTATCAACTAAAGGCAGTGGAACATCAAATAATTGAAGCCTAAATCCACGGAATTGAAGGTGAAAATTTTAAATCTGATGGTTTATAAATAACAATATTTATTATGTGATTTTTTTTCACCGGTAGGAATTTGTTTTTTTAATATTTAATTTTCGTTTCAGAAAAAATGCGTCAACTCAAAGGAAAAACGAAAGAGACAAATAAACAAAAAAAGGAGCGTAAAAAAGAATTTCTGGAAAATAAACAACGAGTGTTTACAATTGTTTTACCAGTATTGTGCGCAATATTTGTCTTAATTGTTGCGTATGTTTACGTAAAAACACGTCCAAAGACCGTGGAATTTTAACTTTTTACAATTCAGCTGTTTTTCAACACTTGGGAGTGGAAAAAAAAAAAAACGTAAAAATATCTATTTTCATTATTAACACACTTTACAAAATAATTTATTTGCAGCATTCTTTGCACTGCGATAAATTTTCATGTCATTTTTATACAATTTATTGAGGTTAGAAAATTTTTATTTAACTAGTATCATGTCAAATTGTATTTTTCATTGTTAAATTAAATTAATTATTATATGAGAGAAGTATTTTCATGTTTATGGGGCTAATAAATATGTAAATTTTGCATTATTCCGCTTTGTTTACATATTTTTATTAAAACAAGGTCAAATTTCACCGATGGAATGTGAGACACGAAAACTAATGTAAATAAAAGGTAACGAATATGGAAAATCTATTTTACCGATTTTAAGTATTTTATCACAGATCAAACATATCGCGCCATCTTTTAGAAATTCTATAAAACAGCACTTTCAATGCGTGCGTTGGTAATAATGGAAAAAATATATCAAAAAAAAATTTTTTATGTCCGCCTGCCCTATAAATCTCTGACTCGTACTCCTGATAATCGGTCAATAAAAAATTTTTCTTTACAATTGTTGGTACATTTAATAAGCAACAATTGCCAAAATTTAAATTAAAAAAATAAAAACAATTACTTTCTTGGGATAAAAAAATTTTTTTCGTCGTTCTACATGAGAATTAATTTTTTTTTTAATACTATACGAGACAGCAATAATTGGTTTGATCGGATGATGATTATTTTAAGACATAATTATCATACAGAAGCCTATAATAATCTTGAATTTTTTTTCAGACAAAATTTTTCGATAATTTAACCTTGGAATTTTAAATAATACAGTGCTGTAATAAAATCGACAAAATTTTTTTTTTTTTGCCTTTATTTTCGACATGAAAAATTTAATTAACAATTTTTATTATTAAGTGTAATTTTAAATATTTTCACGGACTCTTCAGTAAATTAATTGAGAAGATTATATTCAATAGATTTTTATGGTATATAGAAAAAGTGATTAAAATATATTAAACTGTTTTTATGCAGATTAGCGGTAGTTGAAGATGATGAAAAAAACTCGTGGCGGCTTGTTTTTTTCATCAAAGTCACTACGTTATCGAATCTACTGCAATGACATTGCCTGAGCGAGAGATGTCGGTCATTAAGCTGCGAGACCCACTATTAAAGAATCCTCTCCGGGTTCGCTCTCTCCTGCTCTGTGTGACTGTATGTGTATATACGCACAGATGGACGTCAGAGAGGGCTCTCTCTCCGCTTTGTTGATTCAAGACGATAATACTAGGCTGCGAGGGTTTTTTTCTCGTCCGCGTTCGACTCGCGAGCGCAGCAGACGATAGAAAAAAAACATTGATTGTGAAAATAAAAGACACGGCGTATTCGTAATTATAGATTCGTATATTCTGTGAAAATCGTGAGTGTCCCGACTACATATATCTATATTCAATCCTCGGCAATTCTATAGTTAAAATCAATACCTCAGTCTTTATATATTAAATCATTACCTCTATGCCTACACTATTAATAAAAAAATTTTTTCAGACATTTTATTCAATATTTCTGTAAAAAAAAAAAAAATTTTATACAGTTTTAATATTTAACACTTGCTAAATATATATAAAAAAATAATTTTGGTGAAACCATAGACCACACCCCTTTTAGTTTTCTTATAAAAAGTTTATATAATTTATTTTTATTATATAATAAGTCGAATTTGTAGGAAAAATGCAATTATTTACAGTGGGGTGGTCAAAAAAAGTCGACTATTTTTATTTTTCGATTTTCGTATCAAAAAATACATAGTTTATCATATTCTAAAAACCCTTTATGAAAAATTGGCTGGATACAAGCATTTTTACGATTTTTAAAATCTCCAAAAATGGTCAAAATGTAATTGTAAAAAAATTTTTTTTTCATGTCTTCGCAGTAGGATTTTTTTTTTACATGAAATATAAATAAGTTAAAAAAAAAAAAAATTTGTTTACAACCACATTTTGACCATTTTTAGAAATTAAAAAATGCTTGTATCAAGCTGAATTTTTTAGAGGGCTCTTAAAACATGATAAACTATTATTTATTAGATACGAGACACGAAAAACAAAATATAATCGGTTTTTTTAGGCCACCCTAATAAACTACTGTATATATATTGCGGTAGTTTTCGTTCATAATTTATAAAATACACCAAGTTCAATGATAGTTTTAAATACCAAACAGCCTTGATGCTAATAAATAAACAGATTATGATCAAAATTTTAAGTGTTTTAATAAAAAAATGCAGCTGAAATCCAGTCAACGCCAAAAAAAAAAAAAAATTTCGCAAGGTCGTAAAAAAATCAAAATAAATAATTAATTATAACTAAATAAAAAAAAAGTAGGACACATAAAAGTCTTTCAAAAATAAAGAATCAAGTGTCATGAATAGAAAAAAAAAAGATTTACAGTAATTAAATCAACATTCATCGAGTACCATGCTATTATTTAACCAGAAATATTAGTTAAAATAGACTATATGCCAGTGTACAACACTTGACATCAGGATAAAAAAATATATGATCGAATGAAATTCCACAAAAAAATATTACACATCAAATTTTAAATCTATTTTTTTAAAAAACATCATTTAATTGTTTTTTTCATGTTTATAAATGTGCATAGATGAATAAATATTGTAAATTTTCATTTAAATATAAAAATATATATTTAAAAATAGAATAAAAAAAATTTTTTTATTGGGTACAAATTGACGATTAATTTAAATGTCACGAGGAGTTGCATTTCAACGAATTATAATTCATCATTATATCGTGTGGCGGGTTAGTTGGATATTTTTATTGGTTGTTATTCTGAAATGTTACTTCGAGAGTACACGAGCCGACGTATATATGTAGGTATATATATATATATAAAAGATCTCTCCGGACGATTCCGAAAAGCGAAACTCTTCCATATGGGACTGTTGGATTCCAGATTGAGAGATATCGTTCTGGGCTGCCAAACGAATCGATAGTTTTCGGGAGTCCCGGAATGTTAGACTATATGCTGCACGGGGACACCTTGAATTTAATTGCCAGATGGTATAGTGTCGATAAGGCGAGGAAGAAACCCATGTACAAGGCATAAAATATACTTGAGTGACTAAAAACCAGGAAAAAAAAATTATTTCTCAATTTTTTTTGTGCAAAAAATGCTATCGCTCCTAATTGTTATTTCAAAATTGAAACAGTCACACGGAGCGCAAATATAGTAACGTTTTAAAACACATATATCTCTCCGGTGACTTTCACACGACGACCCGCCGTGGACAGGCGTACTGAGAGGACTTTCATCGAACGGGCCCTGGCGGGGAGCCGGGGAAACATCGCACTGACCCCCCCAGAGCGTTAAATACACGCGTATCGCTCGCCTTGATTCAACTCGTCGACCCCGGGGCGAACCACGAATTTATTTGACACTTTTTCATCAAGGGGACGACGATTTTTTTCCATTTATGCACGCATATCTGTAGTGCGATGGGAAACCTACCGTACCGACATCGAGCTACTACCCCTCGCGCGTCGTTTTCTCAGTAAACGCTGCACCCAGTGGGGCGTTTGCAGGGCGTTCCCCAACTTCAGAAATCAGAGGTTGCAGTAACGAGCGTGCGATCTAGGGGTTTTTTTTCACACAAAAGTCTATTATTCGCTCTATGAGGTGTATATCATCTGTCAATAATCGTGTATTTTGATGTTAGCCTGCTATTGCAAGTTTATGTAAATCGTATTCCATTGAGAAATGTGTTAAAACGATAAAAAAAAATTTTATCGACTTTTTTGGTAGTAAATTAATTTTTTTGTAGTCAAAAAACCTTGATTTTTTCTTAATTTTTTTTTTTTTATTAAATTGGAATTTTTTACAGCCAAAAAAAATTTTTTTTCATGGTGAATGTTGAATATCTTGGAAAATAATTGTTATTTGAATCGTTTTTGGTGTTTATGCTTCAATGAGCACATAATTATATCATTTGAACATAATATTTTCGATTTATAATTTTTTTAACAGTTAAAATATAGCAATAACACAAAAATCTAAAGAAATGTCGCGTAAGTAAAAAACACGAATTAATGACTGTCCGTGTTTCAGTTAATGACCGCTCAACAAATATTATTAATAAACTGTGCAAAAAAATAAGTTATAAATTTTTAGGCATTGAAATTATTTTAACTAATCGATAATTAACGTAAAGAGTCACTTTATAGGAATAATATAGAGTGAATTTTGTTTGTTTTTACTCAATTATAAACAAGTGTTTGAGTTTAGGTGAACTTGAGCCGATCATCAACCGGTGACCCTAATTTTATTTTTAAGATTATATAATGTTGTGAATTGAAAACAAATTTTTCTCATTGATAAAATGATGAAAAAAAAAAAATTGTTAAAGGAAATAAAAATGCCGCGGAATTTTTTTTTTCTTAAAATTTTAATTAAAACTGATGGAGAGACAAGTGTTAAATTAACAATTAATTTATTAGTCTGTTCTTATCTATAAAACTGTGTCTGATGAAGAAAGTAATCTTTTATTGACAGCGAAAGAAGGAGAAAAATTTTCGGGAGTGTGTGTCGTATCTATAATAAAGGTTGGATATATCTTTTTCATCGCATCTCTATTTTACAACTAAGCAGGTATATGTTAAATTGATTGAGTCAAGATTCAATCCGCTTACTAGACAGAACTCCCTACTTTACGCAAACAGGTCTGTGTGTTTCCGAAACACATTTTCGTTGATAAAGAGATGGAGAAGGAGGAGCAAAAGCGAGAAAAAAATGTTCTTTCAGTGTATATAGCTGTGTTATGTATATTGGAGTTGTCAGAGGGAATGAGAGGAGAAAAAAACGAGTGACACTTAATCCTGTATCTGTGTATAGGCTTTTGATCTCAGCCGAAAAAATATTTTTCCACTTCCTACCAGGCTTTTTTTTTCTTAATCTCTCAACACGTCTCGTATTTTCAAAATAAAATCATATAAATTTATCACGCGCCCATTTCTGTTCCACTGATGATCCAATACACTGTATACCTACTGTAAAAAAAATAAAATTAAAATTAATTTTATTAATTATTTCAATAGAATTAAATTAATTTAATATAAAAAAAATATTTCTATTTTTTTCTCATGCAATCTTTTGACAATTAAAATCATTGAAACATTTTTTTTTTATACAAAACTATAATTTTTTTAGATGTGAAAAATTTTTTTTTTAATTTTTAAAACTCAGATTTTTCAATAAAAAAATTAACAAAGTTTGTTGAAATAATTTTAAATATTTTTTTTTTGTTGATTTAATTGTTAAATTGATTAATGTTTATTATGGTACATATATCTGATGGCTCTTAATGCCAGTTGTCTAGTTTAATTAATTATCGCAAAAATAATAGCGCCATATTCATTTTATATTCTTTTAATTGCGGCAAAGTGCGGAAGAGCATCACTATTCACGATATGTATCGCATCCTAAAGATTTCTTTTGTCCGATTTGAATGAAAAAAAAAAAAAAATGTCAGAATCACTTAAACAAAAAAAAACTATAGTCTCTATTACTAAGATAAAAAATATTTACGCATTTATCTGGTATATTCACAACACGCTCTCTGTTCTCTCTCTCCCAGCCTTTTACGTTTTATTGTTCAATTAAACATGGAAATGCGCGATTTTATGAGAGGAAAAAAATTCTTACTAAAAATTTATGGGACAAAAGATTGTGGGAAACTCGGAAGTAAATAGTTTATTGCGTTAGACATTGTGCGTGCAGTTTGTCATGTGAACCTATTTTTATATATACTCACCATTAGCAATGTTTATTAATTTTTTTTTCGAATTTTTTTTCCTCGCACAAACTTATTACATATTTTTTTCTTTATTCAATTATAATTTATTAATTACACAGTAGAAACTAATAAAAAATTCAATAGTACACAGTAACACAACAGAAGCAATCAGAATTATTATCAAAATCTCATGCCGTGAAAAACATTAATGCACACATTTGCCCTCTCAACGATCTCCATTTAGATAAATGCATATATGCTTGCCCTTGCAATTAATGACTTTCATTTGCTTGAAGCAGGTATTTCCTATCCTATCTCTCCACACATGAATAAAATACAAAATAACAGAAAAAAAAAAAACACTTATTAAGTTTAAATTAAACAATTAATAGAAATTATATTAAATTAATTAATATCAGACTAATATTCCAATAAACTCATTTTAATCGTACAATATAGTGTCACTAAATTCTGATGCAGTTAGATCGCGTGTTATTGCGACCAAAAGCACGCGTGAGACCAGCAAGACCTACCCCATCGTTACGGAACACCTACTTCAAGTGTCTACATACGTATACACACATCTGTTTGTGCCCACGGATGTAAAAAAAAAAAAGAAAAAAAAAACACGCACGAGACATGCGTGATTTATATCACAATCTTATAACAAGAGACTCGACATTTTTCCCAGCAACGCGCGGCGCGAATGTGTATTATCAATGGGAGCCACTTTGTGTGAATATCAAGCCAAGCATCAATGAAGCCCACGGGAATTTTCTTTTAACTGTGCGAATTATAAAAAAAATTGTTTAACATGAAAGTGTGTGGAAAGAAAAATTTTTTTTTCGTGTCTAGATTTCAAGGCGTATTGAGACTCACATCAAGGGCACACGTTATATATGATTATGAAAATGGGGCAGCAGGTGTGGTGGCTGCGCGATATATGCAAAATTTGAATATTCGCAAGGTGGAAAAATTATGGAAGTTGAATTTGATGAATGGAGGTATATATAGACTGAAATAAAGTCAGGGTTAAGTCTATCCTTGATCGTCGCTAATTTTTTTTATATGCACTTATGCACGAGTGTTTCCGGCCTTTGTGTGCGGGGATTCTGAGAATTGGAATATTCAAAGCAAATTGACTAGTTACACGATATATATATATTTATGACTCGCTGATGTGGTTTTTTTTTTGTTGTTTAAAATCGTTATATTGTAATCGAAACTTTGACCTTCTTTTCGATAATCACAATTTTTTCTTGAGGACAAATCGATTTGATTTTTTTTTCAATTACATATATAGTTATCTCTATTGTATTTTTTTATAATCATACTGCAGAATCGTCTAAAAAATTTAATAATAAATAAAACGACTGAAAATAGTTTTACGTACTCGTTAATTTTGAATCTATATCATTTTCGACAAATTCTCAATGTGTTTTTCTGCTTTATTTAAATATTAATGTAATCTGTTAAAAAATGAAGCCACTCAATGGCGGCATGAGAGTGAAAAAATCGAGTATTATTGACATTTGTCAGTAAAAAATTTAATTTGAAACTTGAGATTTCGAAAATTCTGTCATATCAACAGGGAAAATATTGAAAACTTGAAAATTTTTACTCCAAAAAAAAAAATAATCAAAGTTGTATATTGGCGTGAGGGTCAACTAATCAGAAATCGATAAAAATTTGTGGATCATTTCCAAATTATGTGAAAATTAAAGAATTTGTCGTCTGTGAGTAACGAAATTAATTCGGAAAGTTGGACTGCAATATATCTGAATTAATGGACTCATAATTAAAAATAAAAATACTTCCACTAACCACAATTCACTAAAAAAAACAAGTACGATGATCTTTGATAATTAAAGAAATTATAATTATAATTGCGAAAAAAATCCTTCGTTTTTAACTTGTTTTTTCTCGATTAATAATAAAGAAAACGCAAAATCTATAGCCACTTATACTTGAAATATTTTGACA
Source organism: Macrocentrus cingulum (assembly GCA_002156465.1). Classification (NCBI taxonomy): domain Eukaryota; kingdom Metazoa; phylum Arthropoda; class Insecta; order Hymenoptera; family Braconidae; genus Macrocentrus; species Macrocentrus cingulum. The sequence goes on from MVJL01010069.1 coordinate 107,632, forward strand.
ATTTTTTTTTGGCTATAAATACCCCTCCAAAAAACTGATTTAATTTTTTTTAAATTAATCTAATATATATATATTTTTTATTGCAGATGAAAATGGCAAAAATTTTTGCATCCAATTTCTCTCGACGAGATTGTTTTTAATACGCAATTGGCTGAGCATTTTTATTCTAATGACAGATGACTATAATAGGGTCATCGCAGAAAACACTCAATTTTTAAAAAATTATCCTGAGGATCGTTAGTACACATTGAAAGACACGTATAACGCCGTGAGCATCCTCTACTTGGCCTATACCACCCCCACCAAGCGGCCGCATCAGACACGCGACAAATCTTCGCTCGGCTGGCCCTATTTATAAACACACTGTCAAAAGCAGCGTTTGATTTTTTTCTCACTCTATATCTCTATAACAACCACTATAAATAATCTGCTGCATCCAGCACATCCATTTTTCGTTGACAAATTGAATATTTCAGTCGTCCAACTCACAAATGTTGAGTGCGGCTATTATCTACAACTGCTGATAAGAATTTTTTTTTGGGGGATTTTTTTTGTCGACGCCGAGTGCGCCGCGACGCTTGCTACATCTCAGCTGTTTTTACGACGCTTTGAGTCGCGGGTGTCGCAGCGGAATGCGCTAATGAGGACTTGGCTCTATACCGCGTCACTCGACTTTTCACCCTCTGCGGCTGTTTCTATGTATCTGCCCATTTATATATGTTGCTGAATGGTCGAAAAAAATTTTTTACTTTCCTCATGTACCCGCGCGCACAACAGCCAAGTATTGGTGGCAATAATTGTATCGCGAAAATTCGCATATTTTCGCCAGAGTCACATTAATAAATTGATGGGCGCGAGCGCATGTACCGGAAAAAATTATGAGGCGTGAAAAGAAAAAAATTAGTAAACTCGGTGCGTTAACCCGAGTAATAGAGGCCGATATATATGTCGGACGGAAAAGGGGGAAAGTGCGTGTGCGAGTGAGAGCAGACGTGTGTCCGTATAGCTTAAGAGTAATGCTCCATGACAAAAGTAATGCGTCTGCCTCGCAACGCAGACACGCTCAACTTCACGGCCTCTGCTACTGTGTGTGCAGTTAGGACAGATGTTTCTGCACGTTTTAGTGCTACGAATTACTATTCTACTTGCTTAATAGTAACAATTATATTAGAACGCCTCATCTGAAAATATATATTCGTATCATGGTAATTTATTGTGCTACATTTTCTTATGTGTCACAATAATACGTGACATTAATGACTCTAAAGGTATATTTATGGATAAAAAATATTTCTATGTTATAATATTAGATGTTTTTTCATTCTCAAAACTAATGCAGAGACAAGTTTATGAATTTTTTCGAATTTTCATTTTTTATCATGCAAATATACAATTCAAATCCCGAAAAAAATTTAATTAGTCTAATAAGTGTTCATCCAATTAAAAAAAAAATAGAATATCAATTTTTTTTAATTTTTTTAATTTTTATTTAATGCCGGCGAGTATTTATAAATTTTTTCATTCATTTTTTAACATATAAATATTTTTAAAAACGCTTCTCCTTAGCCCTCAAAAAAATTAGAAGTGATTTGTAAATTTTTTCCAATAATTATTCTTAAAAACTGTTTATTATGAGAAGTAAAAAAAAATTTTTTTTAAAGAAAATTCGTCGAATCTGAGCAGAAATTCTATATAACCATGATTTTAAATTGGAATAATCAATTTCTGAAGATTTTATGCAGTAAAAAAAATTTTTTTTTCATACATTATATCAATGAATTGTGAATAATTGAATTAAAATAATCATTTCAGGTGTAAATTTCAATATAAAGCGAATAAAAATGAAATTAGGGTGTATTTAGCGACGAGTCAAGGTGTTAGGGGTGGCAGAGAATTCACCTGCAGCAATGTGGATCTCGAGATCTGTTATAAAACATAATTAATATGCAGTCATATGATAGAGGCATAAAGTAGAATATTAAATACTCTATATTTAACCCCTGTACCGTGAAATTACTCGTGCGGTGATCGACTCAGCGTTCCCTCGGCCATTTTTTGTAATAATATTTCTCGCTGCACATTAATCTTCATCATGTATTACGCACGATAACTCGTCACGAACGGCGAAGTAATTTTTTTAAAAACAACTGCCGGCTCTCATGCCAGAGAGAGTGCGCGGTTATTAATGCATTAAAAATTGTATCAATTTGATATTTAATCTGTATACTGCTCTTACCGAGGATTTATAATACCTGGCATGTCACTGCACACGCGAGTTGGAAAATATTTGCGCGTTATTTTGCTGGCTGGAAAATAAAAAGAAATAATTCGCTCGGATATGCATGAGCTGTGGGAAAGGGGCTTTTGTACAAGTAAAAACTTTGCACGGACAATGATGCCCTCTGCGGTGGCATTATTCAGCCTCAATGTGGCCGTGCACCATCACCGTAAGCCAATTTGATGCTCCACCGCCCTGATCTCTCCAGATACAGGCTCTACGCTCGTCGAGGTGCGCTCAAATAATACTGTTTGTGATTATACTGCAACCCTTGAGTTCACGGCGGCAGGGGGTGATCCCGGGGGGCTCTTCCGCGTGCGCGAAGGGGGGCTGAGAACTCTAGAGTCGTTTTATCGAGTGGATTTTAGCGTCGCGACGCCGAATAAACATGCACAAATTGAAAAATAAAATCACCAGACAACTTGACATTTTTTTCTTGCATTTCTGACTACGCGATAACTGTCTTAGTTTGTGACCAAGTTCCAATTAATGACCACTGGCACTTGAATCGACAGAATTAAAAAAATACGGCTCTTTTAGATTAATTGAAAAAATATACTATTTGATTGCGAATTTCGTACGGAAAAAAAAAATTTATATTCAAGTAAAAAAATTTTATTTCAGTCGAAATCTTCACTTTTTTATTTTTAATCGTCAAATTTGGGGTAAAAATAATCCTAGATAGATTTTTTTTTATTAGTATTAATAGAAAAACTTTGATTATTTGATGAAAAAATTTTTTTTTCGTCTATAGAAAAATTTATAAATTTTTTTCATGTCTGACCATATCAAAAGTTTTCCCTGTATACTAGAAAAAAATGTTTATATTTCTACTTAACAATTTTTAAAATTGAAATTAGGAGAAAAATTGTCGTTGACAGATTTTCCTCCATCATTAAATGACGAAAAAAACTTTTTTTTTGATTGAAAAAAATTCTTTTCCTGCTAGAATCGTTAAAAAGTGCAATTGCAGCCACTCGATAGGTGACAATAGCAAGATTCAAGTGGATGTGGTTTTTTCCCCTCGCGGTCTCACGGTTTTCACCCCTATAAGATATACACCAGATAGTTAAAAAAAATCATCATTGATTAGATAAAATAAAATTCTCAACTCATCATCAATTTAGATAATTTCAAGATTTGTTTGAAAAAAAAATTTTTTTAGGGGTAGTTGTTGTGGATTATTTTCAGTGTTGAATTGCGATATTAGTTTTTTTTCTAAAGACACTTAAATCAAGCCGCAATGCGGGCATTGTGTTCCAACACACGTAATTACGCGCCAAACTGATAGAATCGATCTCCCCTTATCATCTCGATCGCTCGAGGGGCGTAGGGTGTGCCGTATCGATTCATCGCAAGTGACGCTCTTTCAATCAGCCACGTCAACGTTTCCCAATGCCATCAAGTTGCCCTAAACAAAATCACAACAAAATTATCACTCAATATTTCCAAAAGAAAAAAATTTTCTCATGCCCATCTATAGCAAAAAAAAATTAATTGAGTTTGTTTTCACCCTTCCCCGTTCGAAAAATCAGTCTTTCGATGATGAAAAACGCTTAAAGTGTCTTGAAAATTTATTATATACCTGTCAGAGGTGACGAAAAGTAGAAAAACATGTCCTTGTCACGTCTTTGAGTGCTGGCAAGCTCAGAAACATTTTTTTTTCTCCCTAACATCATTGTTTTTGGGCATTCAAGTGTCTGTTCCAGACTCAGCTCCAGATGACTATGCGAGATGACGCCTGCCAATGGCGCCACCTGCAGTGTCAGGTGCACTTGACGTAAAAAAAAAACAACAGTCATTAAATGTACAAAAAAAATCGGGTATCAATTTGTTGGTTCTTTTTCTCGATAAAAATTAAAAAGTCGATAGATGGAACTGCGCGGGCCACACTTGGTGGTATTTTCCCACAGTTAATAAAGCTATATTAATGCTATCTGTGGGCTGGAACCTCCAGGTTCAACCAGACGAGTATAATTCAAGTTGTCGTGAGCGGTTATCTGCCGAACATCAGCTGTAGTGCGAACTATGGGGCTCGCTTTTGGGTCGACAGGTCTTTGTCCGCTTGCTGCGTGGTCGCGTGGCATTTTACCTAACCAATCTCCAGCATCGAGCCCTATATTGGGCATGGAACATATCCCGCTGATGGTTTTAAGGCATCTCTCTCCACCCAGAGATTGTCGTTGCCTAAATACTATCTGATGACGCGTCTCGCCCCAGACTAACGCTGTTTGACATGGAGCCGAAATTTATGAGCACCATTCTCCCCCAGTATTTCTTATTTACATATTTTTTATTTTTGATTAATTAACAGTCAAGCTCCTGACGACATTTCCACTTTCCAAACGATTAATTATAAATTTCTCCGCTTGGAAAAATTTTCTTTCTATTTTTTTTTTGTTTTTTCTTTCAAAAAAATACTTTTTCTTATAAAAAATAAAAATATATCAATTTAGTTTTTTTTTGAAAATATTCCTTGCATCTAAAAAAAAATAAATTGCAGAAAAAAAAATTTATTAAAATTACAGTTGGCAAAATTTTTTGTTTTTTGGAAGGGGAGGGGGGGGGGGTGTTTGAAGACCTCGGTTATATACATGGTGCACGTAGGGTGTGAAATTTGGTGACAATTTTCTTTCTTTCCAGAAAAAAAAATTTTTTTTTCTGAAAAAAATCGTATCAATTGGACTTGAGGATTTTTAGGGCGGGAAATGGAGCAAAGAGTTTTTATGGATGGTGTATATAGTAGGGTGTAAAATCTGGCATGAGCATTTGTAAGCCTGGTAAAATATACATTTCTTCTTAAATATCATTATAGTGTTGGCGGTTTGTTGTCAAAGTGAGCTGTACACACAGAGTGACTACACTCGTGCTTTTGCATTCTTTGTGCATACTCCATTGAAGCCTCACTCCTTCAGACGTATATTTGCCTTTCTATAAGTATTGGACATTGTGTGTTTCGCTCTCGACGACGAGCGTCCAAGCTAAGCGTCCGGATAATCGTGGCTTCGAAATAGGAAACACGCGCGGGTTATTTGGAAAAGCGGGTGTGTTTTGTGTCGCCAAGTATAGGCGAAAAGCGATTACGATGAATGAGCGAGGAGGGCGCCAGGTGGGACATTTTTCTATAATGTATAAATCCCAAGTGGAAATAATATATGTTTTGTGTATATTTTATTATGTATATATATACAAAACTCTTTTTTTCACGCACATAGTGTCTCCGCATATTTTCTATAATACTCGAACGAGCATTTAACACTTTACGATAATAAAATTTTTAATTTCAAGATTTTTTGACAAATTTTTAAACTTAAAAATATTTTTAAATAATATTTTATTTTGTCTTATTTTTTTACGAATTGAAATAAATTTTTTTATCATTAAAAAAACATGATGTAGCTTTATGTTTTTTTTTTTTTATGTATGAAAATTAAGTCGAATTTATAAATAAATTTTAAGTAAATAAGCATGATTATGTGCTATAATTTAGACTGAGTTGTTAAATAAAAAAAAATATGCAAAATACGTGGTGAGTGAAAAGGCAAGCGTGTAAAGATTGCGTGCCTTGCGAACGTTTAAACAGTTAATTGCACATCGGTTTTGGCAGGTGGTCACCCAGCACTATATCTGATCTGAGGATTTTCACTGGTGATGTGCGTTACACTGTATAATCTACTACTGTGCACATCAGTGATGTCTTTTGATCAGTGTGCTTATTAATTCGCATCACTTAATAATTCATATAATTTTTATGTATATACTATATAAACTCTTATATAATAATTTGTGGGCAAATTTTGCTGACGCGCGAGTTTAAATCGCGTTCTGAGAACTGGCGCGAAGCCGAAAATAAATTCAGCCTTTGACGCCTACATACACACTCTTGTCCTTTGAATAAATCTACAAGTCAGAGAGATAATCGTCTGCAGTAATTAAATTTAAATGTATTTCTGATCCCGCATCACTATATAAATGTGTCGCTGCACTATGTGTTAACGGTTTGAAAAAATTTTTTTTTCTTTTATTTCTAAATTAAACACATATATTTATTTATTAGTTGATTTTATCCAACTGTTTTTTCATGAATACCTTTTTTTTTAATCAAATAGATACGTCTGAAAAATTTGATTTGCAAAAAATCATTTTAGAAATTTTAATATAAAAAAATTTTTTTTTTCATAAATTAAAATTATATCATAAAGCTCTACTGAAATATTTTTTTTTTTAGATTTTGAAGTTTAGTCGCTGTACATTGATAAAAAAAATTAAAAGAGTAATTATCTTGCTGTTTAAAATGACAATATTTTTAAAATAACTCAAAATAAAAATTCTTATAAGAGATCTTTTTTGTAGAGAATTTTTTTAGCTACAAAAAAGGTCCTTAACAAAATTTAGTTAACTCGTATTCTTATTAAGATATTAGCAAGAAAATAATCGCATTTCATTTAAACTCGATAAATAATTAAATTTAGACAGTCGAATATTTTTTTTTATTTTTATATATTGTAGCGTGATCTCGAGTAAAAAAAATTATTTAATAATCTCACCTATAAAATAGTGATTAGAAAATTGTGTAACTGCGAATATAACGCACGCAAATGATTTTTCCGCGTAATTCCGAGTGGTGTTGATTTATATACTTGTGGAAAGTGGGAAAAAAGGTGCAAAAAATGGAAGTGATCGCGGACATAATTAAAAAAAAAATCAATCGATAAATATGAGATAAAGTGCACGATGGGCAGAGAGAGTGTGTCGACCGGTATATAGTCGAAGCAGGTGAATAATTCGAGTGTGTGTGATATATATACCCTGATGCAATAATAATACGTATATATACATGGAAGACTCTGTTTTAATAAGAGCGCCGGTTTATGGGCCACTTTGTACAGCCAATTTGCTTCTAACGATCTCATCCTAAAGAAATGTGCGCACGTGTGAATAAGTTTCACTCTAAAAATTGTAAAAAAGCGCAAAGACACACCCGCGAGAGAGGATAAAAAAGCGCACACATAATTTCTGTTTCTCCCCTGTTGTGTGTGCCTCAATTAATTACAAACCGTCGAACACGTTTCGTTTTTATTTTCTCTGCGGGCTTTTCCACATGCGCGCGGTCTCTCTGCGATGCGTCCGATTGTCTGTGTTTGTATGATTGAGAACTTCCGGCGCGGGGAAAACAGGCGGCACTCGAAGAGAATTGTAGGTATATATATACGAACGACGAATAAATGAAATAAAGAGCCGAGTTGGTGGATAGAGAGAGGAAAACGCAGAAAAAGCGCGCTGTTTCCTCGTTTTACTCTTCTAAGGCTTGGCATATCGCGAGCAAATCTTGCATAGATCTCACGCCCGTGACCTCTGTAAACGATGAGAGTCTCGCGCGTGATTATATTTTTCTCCCCAATGGGGAAAAGTCATAATACGCCACGAGCTAAAGTTTATTTTATAAAAATATATTCGCATATAGTTGCCCATAAGCAAATAAGCATTTTCACATATTTATTGTGCTAGTAAATGCTGATGGAAAATGGCATATTATTTTTTTGTGGCGTTTGATGGAGAGAAAAAAAATTTTTCATCTATTATTATAATACACAGTCCGATATTTTTTTTTTGGCGGGTATTTCATGATAATTACATGAGATCTGCAATATTCGACGCAGAATTTCATGTATAGGTTTGTTTAGGGTATTTTTCTAATGGATTCAATAGTTAATACCCACAAAATTAATTATTTAGAGGGTGGTCCTTATTTATAAACCTCAAATTCGTGGGTTTTGACGTGAAATAATTATACGTAAATTAATGTTTAATGCTCTGTTTCACGATGATACTTTTTTTAAAAGTTAGAGTAGGGTCTCAAAAATATCCGAAAAAATCAGTAACCCCCTAGCGTCGTTTTAAAAAGCATCGCACACCCTCTAAGCCCCAAATTCATAGGTTAATAGTCATTTAATATAGTGGTAAATGTTTTGCTAACTTACGATATTTTTTCTATAGTTAGTTTAGAGTCCTAAAAACACCCTAAAAAATTTGCAACCCCTCTGGCGTCGTTTCAAAGTAGATCATAGCAACTAAACGAAATCAAGAAAAAAGTTATATGAAAATTAAATGATAGAAAACTCGATTTTAGACAAAAAATATTGAATAAATTTTTTTTCTATTTCACTTTATTATCAAGATATTTTGAAAAATAAGAATTTTCAAAAATCAAAATGAAAAGTTATAGAAAAATTTTTTTTCTTTCAAATTTTTGACTTCATCATATATGTCTTAAAACTGGTTTTTGCCTTTTTTATTATTAAAAATTATCAAAATCTTTATAATGTTATGAAAATTTCTCGACAACTTATCAAGAAATTTTGTGAAAAAATTTTTTATTTTCAATTTTATCAAGTATTATGAGAAAAAAAAAATAGCAAGCGAGTTGAAAAAATCGACCATTTCACGTGAAATTAAATTTAAAATTACTTTGAAACTTGTCGAGAGGAAGTCTGGTATAATTATAAAAGAGTAATTAACCTGCCAATAATTTATAAGTTATATACGATAACGAGCCTAATTTTCTCGCACTATCTCATAAAAATACATGCGCAAATAGCTGTGCGTTGTATATGGCCACACGAATCTCACGCACACATTAAAATAATATAATCACCATTTTATATATGTTTATAAAAAGCGATTAGAAAATATACTTGATTAAGTCCCACCATATATATAATATTCCTCATATATACAGTATAATAAATCACTCGTGAAATTTCACCTAAAAAAAAACTCTCTATGCATATTATTACAATTATAAAAAAAATTATCCACCTTGAAGGAAAAAAATTTACGTCATTGTCACATATCTATGTATAAAATAAAAAATTTAAATTTCATCTAAATTTCATCTTTGGTGTCAAGTCGAAGAATCAGAGGAAGAAAAAAAATGCATTGGAATAAGAGCCGCGTCGTCGTCGCTATTTGCTCGCGAACTTGTGCGCCACGCCGGGTCTCGAGCTCGTAAGCTTCCTTATTTATTTCTCTGCGGCGCTTATAAAACTGTTACCTTATGTTTTTGTGTGGCCACACACTCGACAGACCATATATGCGGATACGTACACAGGCATAACGTGAGAAAAAGTCAAAGAATATTCTCAACTGTCAAGCTACGACTTGTGTAATACATTTCTTTGTGTATGTGTATATAATTTTTGGTCTGAAGTACTTGAGGCTGCGGAAAGAGGCGCTAAGACTCTCCATTTGTATACATATCTGTGCCTGGAAAGAACTGCTCGTCCGAGTATAACGGTCACAGGCAGACAGCGCGAGTGATTTAATTACACACCACATTAAGTGTATACATACCTACCTACTCCTCTGGACCGGTCTCTGATGCTATGACGATATAAATCACAAAATATTCTCAATAATGCGCGCAGCACGTTTTTTTAAATAATTTTTTTTAATTGTCTGATGCGTGCGTGCCCAATGCAATTCATGATATATATTCACATGTGACGTCCATCGCACCAGAGGCATTTTGCACGACTTAATGCGCGATGGAAGGAAGCGTTGTTTCGCTTCGCAACACTCATGATTCGCACGCAGTTGATGAAAAACTTTTCTGTTTATTTTTCGCAATTAATAATTAATAAATAATTCACATTGCATCACAAATTTTCGATTTTTTCGAATAACAATTCGAAAAAATAATATAATTCGTGTTTAAAAAGTTCGCGCGATCCGTGAAAAAATAGGTCATTTTTTCGGATAAGTTAGCAGTGAAAAAAATCGAGCACTTTAATTATGGCAGCTCAAGAGTTTCGAAAAAAAAAAAAAAAAAAACTAATAAGTGTTGCAAAAAATTTTTTTCAATTTTTTTTAAATCTCAAATTATATTGGAATAAATGATTTTTCTTAAAAAAAAAAAAAGTATAAAACAATGTAAAAATAATTTGCCGTAGTAAAAAATTTGTTTACATTATAAAAAAAAATTAAAATAAATAAGTCGGGAATTTGTTTTTGTTGCACACGCAAGTATTAACTGTCTTCCGGTGAGAAAAAAAAAAACTATATTTCAATTTTTTATTCATATATCCAAGCAATAAAATTTATAATTTCATTGATTTTTATCGTTGATATACTCTAAATGACAAATTAATCTTCTCGGCGCGACGACTTCCGGCTGGAGAACGCATCGAGTGCAATCATTAGCCGATGATAATGTCATTTTAATTTTTAAAAAAATATATCTGGTGGAATTGAGACTGTGAGTAGGATTATTATTGAATAAAATATTGAAAAATGTGCAAAACAATGGGATGTGGCAGTGCGACGTGTTGGGAATTTCGTGTTAAAGACTCATTAGCAATGCGGGATGATGATGGCTCGAGCCAGCGGTAAAAGGGCGACTTGCTGTCATGCGTTTAATTACCAATCAGAGACGCTAGGTCGATCTCCTTCCCGTCCAGATCCGTGAACTAAATACGTATTAATGTGTATAGGTGCCTACACCTCGATGCCCCTTTTCGCACAGAGGGATGCGAGACCGGAAGCCTACGCGAGCAGCACTGTCTTATGGCGGCTTGCATGCTTTATTATACTTTGTAGCAGCTGCACGCGAAACGACGCGCATAATCATCGTCCGATAGGAGATCTCGTAGATTCACATTCGATGACAGGAACCTGCACGCTTTTCCGGCGAGTTCATCATTTTTTTTTCTCTTCCGTTTCCCCAATTTGCATTTTTATTATTTTCAGCTTGACCCGAGACCAATCATCAAGTCTATACATGTATCATAAATCTCGGATTTTTTATTGAGATATCTATAATAAATTCTAACTCATCTGAAAAATAAAAGGGATGGGGAAAAAAAAAAAAAATTTTAGTGAAAAATTGCAATTTACGCGAATTTTTTGGGCTATTTTATGTTTTTGAGTAGAATAATCCGAGTTACGTCAAGCAAAAACAGTTCTTTTGAATTGATTCGAGTTAAATCAGTTTTAATAATAAATTTTGTGATGTTTTAAAGGAAAAATAAAATTTTTTTCACTTAATTAAATTTTTATAAGGGTATTGCAACTTTTGAAAATCAATTTTCGTGATTTTTTTTTCAGTTTTTTGCCGATAACTCAGTAACAAAGTGAGTTAACAAAAAATTTTATTAAAGTTAATTAATATCCAACTAATTTTCTATAAAAAATGTAAAATAAAATTTTTTGAAATTTGACTTCGTTTTTGAGATATTTTGAAAAATAAAAATTTCAAAAAACCGGTAATATCTTAAAAACTGAGAGAAACTCAAAAAAATTTATTGAACGTTTTTTGTAGGAAAATTAATTACAAATTATTTCTATTAGATAACATTTTTCATTATCTGGCTTGCTTACCGAATCATCGCTCAAAAGCAAAAAAAAAATCATAAAAATTGCCAATACGTCTTGGAAAAATTTTATTTCTATCAAAAAATAATTTTAGTGGTAAATAGTGAAGAAAATAATTGAGATCTAGAGATGATATAAATTATTAAAGAGAATAAGGTTAGGAAGGAAACACATCTAGGATGTCCGCACATCGCTTGAACGCCGGACAACGGCATAAAGGCTATTGAGCTAGCGGTTCCTCCGCGCGCAGATCTAGATAGAGTAGACGTGAAAATTAATTACGACATATATCTGTGTGTTTCTCAGCTATGCAATCGCGCCATGCCGTATATACTCAAGGTGGCAATTACCTAACAAATAATTTTACTGCACCGATAAACTCTTCCAACACGATTTTTTCGACGTGGCGCCCAACTCATCAAGCAAAGGCATGCCACCTGGTTCCAACGTAAACCGAGGCCACTTGGCGATCCGCAGGAGACTTCAAAATATAAGGCCCCAATATTCGGCCCTAATTATCGCAATTTTTTTCATCCTTACGCTTTTTTTGTCGGTAATTTTCCGAAAAATTTCAGCATAACTCGAGAGTTGCGCGCGGTGATTTGACGCCGCGCCGGGTAGGATAAAAAAAATTTGTTTGGAAGTCAAAGACTCTCATCACACACATGAGGCTGGTCGACGTGAAACAGGCCCGCAGGGGGTCTCTGCCTGACATGTTTATCACGCTCGTTCGCTATATACACACTCTGTGCCGTGCGTTATATGCTTTGCGGTCTCCCGTATTATATCCTATACTCTCTTTTGCTCCAAACCTTCTTTTTTTATTATTCATTTACACCGTAAAATTTTTTTCTTATTGCAAAACTCTTCCTGACATCATCACACATCCTACAAACATTTATAAAAAATTTTCAATCCTTAATAGCTGTATAATAAAATCAAATTTATAAATGAAAACAATTTTAAAAAAAATTTAACAATTTTTCAAATATCAGTTTTTAAAATATCTCGACAAATATTATTTTTTTATCCAAATTTTTCCTTGGATATGTAATAAAGAAAATAAATCCTTATCTATATATAGATAAAAAAGTGACATTTTACTGAATGGCTTTTCGAAATTTGCGACTCGAGTTTGAGGTTGTGGATATAGTTCTAAAATGAATTGGGTTTATCATGTGAGTTTTGGGGGATGAAATAAATTTATATGACTGAGGAGAAGAAGGAGGAGGTCGCATCAAGATCGTTTTCTTTCGGAAGAAATGTCATCGACGATGACGTCCAGATGATTTTTGCGAAATTTTTATTAAGAAAAGAGACTTTAGGGAGGTTAATTTATTGAAGATTGCGGAAAATAGTGCTGCAGGTTATTATTTTAAGACTTTTTGAGGCGAGAAAGTATCCTGGAGAAGTCGCAATGAATAAGTTCAAACCATTGGAGATGAAGTTTGAATCGCTTTTTCGAGATTTTTTTAGATTCACTTTAAAAAATAGGCGCCAAGTCCACGCGTCTTTATGCAAAAATATGTAAAATTACTATTATCAAGGCCAAGTTTAGTAGTAATTAATTTCACTAATTAATAATAGTACAATTGTAATAATTATATACTTTAAGAGTTTTGAATAAATGAGCCGTACAAAGCAGGTTCAAAACCCCAAAAAATGTATAATTTCTACAATTACTACCAAACTTAGTCTTGACAATAGTGATTTTACACATTTTTGTAAAAGTATACCTATATTTTTCTTATACAGCGCAGCTGTATTTTTGGGGAATTTTCGTTTTTTCCCGCTGAAAAATATTTATTTTATATAGAAAAAAATTCTAAAATTTAATTTTACGTGAGTTTTACCTACTAAAAAAAAATTGTAGCCGTGTTGCATCATATTTGAGGGGAAAAAATAAATGTGAAATATTATTGTAAAGCTCAAAGATTGCTGGATAAGCAGAAAGCCAACAAATATTACGGTTTATTATTTAATTTTCAACTGTTATCGTATTGATCATCTCCACATGCATCTCAGCTCACCGGTGTCTACTTTCGTCCGCTTATACGCGCGTCGAGGTGATCATCACACACACGAGTCAGAGTCTCTTGATGCCTCAACCTCGATCCTCTTCGCGTGAGAGAGTGATACCGGAGAATTCAAGTGGAGAAAGATAAAATCACAGCTAGATCTTGGGAGAGCTCTGGAGACACGAATATACTTGGCATTTTATTTTATTTCCAGCCGTAAACGCGCGCACGGCTCGTCGGGAGAAATCATTATTTAGTCGCACGTTGCGGTACTATTTGACAGTATCTCTTGTGAGTCTGCGTCAAGGTCACCTGGCGGTCGTTTTGCTGCACGTCATTTTATACAGTGTACTATATAATGATGAATACCGGATGTACGACATTTAAATGCTTCTCAGAATTCGTTCTAACACATTTTCACTCTCGCAACTATCTCCTCGACCACATGTTACACTGTCTCAAATGGCCCGTGAACCCTGCAGTAGATTTTTGACTGAATTTTTATTGACCGTGAATTTACAATAATTTATGGGAAAAATTTTATAGACAGTATCGCGCCACTCACATTCGAAAAATATCTAAAACTAACAATAATTAAGTATTATTTATGTTTTTTTCATGTTAATTTATATTTAGAATGAAATTTAAGATATTTAGTTTGAATTAAAAAAATTATTTTTGTCAAATTTAACAGATTTGGAGACTTTTAGTTGGTTTTTGGAATAATAACTCGGTAAATAAGCGAGATAATAATAAATATTATTAGAGTCAAATAATTTTTTATTAAATTTTCTATAAAAAGTGTAGAGTAAATTTTTTTTTTGAGTCTCACAGAGTTTTATAGATATTACTGCTTTTTAAAAATTTAGATTTTTTAAAATATCTCGAAAACCAGATAAAATATCGAGAAAATTGATTCTATATTTTTTGTAGAAAATGAAATTCCCGACTTTTTATGTTTCATAACTTTTTTCGTTATTTCGCTTAGTTGACGAGTTATCGGCGGAGAATCAAAAAAATCATGAAAATATAGACATTTTAAGAACATTAATGGATCCTCGAGTGGCCTAAAACAAACCGACTATTTTTATTTTTCGGGTCTCGTATGAAAAAAAAAACATGCTGATGCTCATGGTTTTTGAGATTATCAACATTTAATCGTTGTATTTATTCATTTTCTTCATTTTATGAGGTATATTTTGCGTCACAGAAAATAAAGTCTTTGCAAAAATTAATATAAAGAGATCGCTCGAGAACATCAAAATCAATGTAGCTTAAAATTTTTTGAATTCATGGATGACCTCCAAAATTAAAATTTTAAATTGAAACTTCTTATAGAACTTTTTTATATTACATATAAAAAAAAATTTTTAACAATCACATTTATCGGGCTGAATTTTTTAGAGAGTTCTTCAAACATGGTAAAATATGTTGTTTCTGATACGAGTCCCGAAAAATAAAAATAATCAATTTTTTTGGGTCACCTTAATACACTCTCTTTAATAATTAAAAAAATTATTTTTTCCTCCATTACATAACACCCAAAACTTATTATTAATTTCTTAATTTCGCTTTGAAATTGTTTAAAACTTTTTTTTTTAATTAGCCTACAAAAATGAAAAAAACTGCTTTTTTATTTTGCCTTTATCCTTGAAAAAGTCAGAATAACACAGTAATACTACAACAAGATGGTCATCGTTATTGTGTTCTAATAGCCTTTGAGTTGAGGCGTCAAGAATCAAGCCTAAGAAAACACGTGGCAAATCCATCATCGAGCACCATTCAAAATCAAAACGACTTTCCTTTGAAAGAGAAAAGAAACTTTCGACGCCGACTACTAATCAGAGAGGCCAATTTTTCCATCAGTTTATTCAAGATGCCTAAAAAAAACTGATGACCTCATACACAATCGAAAGTATTAAATCCATCGTTTCCATCAGCGCCAAAACAACACTTCTAGAAGATTGTTCTATACTGATAAATATCCTGAGAATAAAAAAATATTTTTTCGAGTATTATTTCTGCAGGCGGGCGAAATGAACGCGATGCTCGCCAGGAGAGTTCGCACCAACGACGACGATAATGGCGTGGGTTTCGACAGATGAGATGAGCTATCCCGTGGCCAGGGGCCCAGCAGGGCGTCGCGACGGCGAGCTTGAGCGTATAATACACATCATAGCATGAGCGCGCGAGTAGTCCTCTCGGCTGTTTACTCTCACTCGATATTTTTTTGCCGAGGTCGCAGTCAGCTGACCCGGTGTCTGATTGATATACGGACTGTTAAGTGCTTGCAATTCTGACGTTTATATCTGCCTCTAATACCTCCCGCCGTAAATAAACGTGCGTCCATTGCGAAGGCTACTCGCACGCATCAAGACTTGAAGACATTGTCCAGAACGCGAGGTGGAAAAGCGTCGATTTTATTTATAGCCTTTCACGTATATTACGGTGGCGTAAAAAAAAAACCCACTATTTTTATTTTTCGAGTCTCGCATAAAAAAAAAAAACATAGTTTATCATGTTTTAAGAATCGCCTTTGAAAAAAATTTGCAGAACTATGATTTTTTGATACGAGACTCGAAAAAGTAAAATTAGTTTATTTTTTTTTTACACCACCCTAATATATATACTAATACTGTGATGTCAATTATTTTTAAAGCAGACGCATAGAAGCAGAGTATTATTACTCAATGACAATTTTACGTCAGACAGCGTCAAGATTTTTCTAAATCATTAATTATATCTAAATGCTCCTTCCAGAAGCTCCCAAATTCCGTATAAGAATGGACTTCTATTAATCAACTGACGGATGACCGTGATGTCTTGGATCCTCGCTCCCACATCAGTCACTAGACAAATTTTTCTTGTCGCTGCATCACATCTGGAGTTTTGTCCCTGATCACCTCGACGTAGTTGATTAAAATTTTTAAACAATAGTAAATAATAATAAAACATTCAGAATTTTTTTATAAATAGTTATCAAGCTTTACAACACCAGTAAGATCAATCAGTTCCCATATATTTACAAGAGTGTAATTTTTTTCTGATTCATTTGAGTGCATCAGACAGCAAATTTTTCGATTTATTTCGATTAAAATCCATAAACAAGATCGATCTGAAATTTAATTTTTCAGATATCTGCAGGCGTGTTACACTGTTTTATCCAGTGACTCTTAATTGAAAAATTCTTAAGCTCCTGACATTATTTCAATTTTTTGATCCTTGAAAAAAATCCAAAAACCATAAAACATGAATAAACTACCCTGAAAAAAATTCAAACTCATCCCAGACCCAAAAATCATTGAAAATACAACAAAATAAATTCTTTTCCATCGACCATCAGGACTATAATATTTTTTTTAAGTGTTTAAATTAATTTAAGGGTTGTTTTTATACTCTGTTAAATCAAGTCATCCACTGACTCTTAATCAGACTGATTAAAACAGTTGATGTTCACTGATTACTCAGTTCTATACGCATATTCGCGCTGTCTACGGTTTAAAAAAGTGGATGTCAAATTTATCCCGATAATCCTAAATATCTATGTCGTATAATTGATTGAACACTTTGAGATCAAGATATAAGCGCTGCATTTAGCCTTATATCTCCGAATCTATTACCATTAGACAAAAATTTTAAAAAACCTTTTTTATATTTCCGAACTTTTTTATTTAAACCTTTTTTTTTTTGCTAGGATCAATATTTTTTTCATTTATACCACTTCAAACGTCCAAAAGTCATTTATCGCTGGCCATTATAAATTATAACTATATAGAAAACTGTTAGACTAAATGAAAAATTAGTAATTGTAAATTTTATAAAACATTTAATTCCTTCAATTTTTTATTCTAAACTTTTTTTTTCTAAATTTAGCCTTATATCTCCGAATCTATTACCATTAGACAAAAATTTTAAAAAACCTTTTTTATATTTCCGAACTTTTTTATTTAAACCTTTTTTTTTTGCTAGGATCAATATTTTTTTCATTTATACCGCTTCAAACGTCCAAAAGTCATTTATTTTTATATTTCCGAACTTTTTTATTTAAACCTTTTTTTTTTGCTAGGATCAATATTTTTTTCATTTATACCGCTTCAAACGTCCAAAAGTCATTTATCGCTGGCCATTATAAATTATAACTATATAGAAAACTGTTAGACTAAATGAAAAATTAGTAATTTTTTATTCTAAACTTTTTTTTTCTAAAGCTAATACTTTTAGTGTCATTGCGTCAGTTATCGAATGAACGCTGCATTACACTTACAATAACCTAAACCGCACTGATACAAAATGTAGATGCAGAATTGGAACGACAAAATTTTACATGTCGCTGACAAATGAACGCTGCATTACACTTACAATAACCTAAACCGCACTGATACAAAATGTAGATGCAGAATTGGAACGACAAAATTTTACATGTCGCTGACTAAAACAGTTAATTTCATCTGTTAAACAAATTTCACTAGATAAAACAGTGCAGAACATCTTTCACTATTTCGCGCAGTGAGCGTTCACTGTTTTCATGGTTAATCCAGTGTTACTGATGCAAACAGTGATTTTTAACCGCAAAAACAGCGACGTTCCAATTCACTATTTCGCGCAGTGAGCGTTCACTGTTTTCATGGTTAATCCAGTGTTACTGATGCAAACAGTGATTTTTAACCGCAAAAACAGCGACGTTCCACAGCAGAAACACTTGATTCTCACTGTTTCGATTTAAGAGAGTGATGGATGACGAGATAAAGTATATTCGATGGTTGTGCGAGGTGCGTTTTTCTGTCTTTATCGCGATAGCGGGTTTTTTCCAGCTGGTGCATGGCCGCGGCTCACAAAGTGACCATGTCGAGGGTGTATTAGAGCACGCATAAGATGACAGAGTATTGTTCTGGTATATAGTCCCCTCACCACGAATTTAATGACACTGAAATACGGCACGAGTGAGACCACTAAAGCGTAAGTTGATTCAATGGCGATGGCGCTGAGCATGAATGATTTGAGCCGCTGCACGTGTCTCGCGCGCCCCTATATAGCTGTGTTGGAGAGCTTCATTAGTTGGTCTGCATCAACCTAAAAAATATCTACGAGCTTTAACAAATTATTCAAGTTGCAGTTTACTAGGTTTATCATTTAGCGTGCTGACGGATGAACAAGTAGAGCATTTTTTTCAAGTGACACCTGGGCTGCAGGTGTGTTGGTCTGACTGAACAGTGTATCGATACTTCCCCAGGGTGGTCGCTATACTCGAAAAGACGTCACAAAAGACGTGGCGACGAGTGTGCCAAGGGTAACCAGTCAATTTCACACAAATTAACCCGCGTTTTTCGCAGTTGTGAGCTCATTAAAGGCCGATCAGTGACGATGATCCGAACCCATCCGTCTGGACACTTGGAATAACAACTGTGACCGTGCTGAATAAGTTTCAATGGCGATACAATCAATAAAAACTTGCTGAAATAACTCTCTGGCTGAAAAATCCTGAAAATTTAGTTTTTTGCAAATATCACAAAAACCACGAGGTTTACAACATTTTTACACTCTATCTTTTTTGTAGCTTAGAAAATTTTCTATAAAAAATAATCAATAAAAAAATTTCATAAATCTGATGGTTTTCGAGATATTTTGAAAAATAAATGTTTATTTTTGATGATGCTGAAGTAGGTGAGGTAGATTTTGCTGCGATTTGAAATACTTTATTCTCCGAGTATGGCATCAGCAGATTTTCTCGACTGGGTCGAATATTAATAGACTCTGAAGACGCCCAATTGAGTGCAGGGAGGAAATGGGAGGGTTTTGGGTTAAGGACAGAAATGCGGCGACGGACGAGTAGAGGCGCGGCACGCGTGGCTTAATTCCCTAGTGCACAAAAATCTCCAGTTAATTTGACGTTTTATCAATCACGACGCGCGAGACCTGTCTCCGGGCAACTCGCGTGATGGATGAACCCTGCGGCACCAGCAGCCGCAGCAGTAGCGTAACGCGACACGCGTCTCTAGAATGTTGCGGCTAAAAAGGGCCAATTACCGGCGCGCCCATTGTTTATTGGATATTTATGGAGATTAAATGGCCAGAAAATAATGTGCACAAGCCATTTTATGCGCCCACTTGGATTTTTTATCCCGGTCTTTTCCCCCAAAATAAATGGCAGAGCTAATAATTTTTTTAGGCACACGAGTTTTCCCACAATATCGCCTAAAACCTCTGGATATATATAGTGTCTTTTTTATGTCGGGTCTCGTCAAAGCGTTTCATATCACTTTACACGCCAGATTAAGCCGTCAGAGGGTGTAAATGTCAAGGTATCGAGTCGGCAAGATATCCAACTAATCATGATTATGACCATATGCATTATATGTGGGTGTTCTTTCCACCTAAAACCTCCCTCAGTTCATTTATATAAACACTAAAATTTTAGAAAATTTTAGAAACTATATGCCATATTTATCTATTTTTTAGATAGGGTCAAAATAACAGGGCGGTAATAATAAAAGTATTGAGCAAATAAGTATTCTAACATGATTCTAAAATATCCAACCAATCCAACAACTCATCATTTATACGCCTTTTTTGCTTTTTAGCAGGAAAATTTTTCAACAAAAAATAATTTTAAATATCTATAAAAAAATCGATTAGTTGGATATCGGCAAAGTGCCAAAATATGCAAATAAAAAGATTATGTTGGTTAGGGTAGCGCGACAAAATCGATTATTTTTGTTTTTTAAGTCTCGTATTAAAAAATCAGCCTTATCTCCAAAAATTAACGAAATTCACGAAAATGCTCAAAATGGGACTGTATATAAAGAATTTTTTTACTCTGCGTCTTCACTATCGCAAATTTTTTCACATGTAACATAAATATAAGTACTATATATAGAAGGTTTCAGTTCAAAATATTAATTTTAGGGTTCATCTTTGAATTTTGAAAGTTTTCAACTGATATACTTACATGGATTTCGATGTTCTCGAACGACCCCTTAATAATAATATATATTAAGATTTCATTTTTTCGTGACACAAAATACATCGTAAAATAAAAAAAATAAATTTTTTCGATATCGGTTTTTTTTGCGCCATCCAAATATTGGTGGATCATGACTCAAAAAATATTTTTTTCATATAACTTTTGTAATGATTATTTTCTTCTTTAATATATGGGTATATTAATATCAATGAAAAGTAATGTATTGTATCTCATGCAATACGCCGTTAGTCAATATAGATCGAGTCTCCGTGAATACAATGGCCTCTGTACAACAAGCCCTTTTTCCAGACTGTA
Source organism: Macrocentrus cingulum (assembly GCA_002156465.1). Classification (NCBI taxonomy): domain Eukaryota; kingdom Metazoa; phylum Arthropoda; class Insecta; order Hymenoptera; family Braconidae; genus Macrocentrus; species Macrocentrus cingulum. The sequence goes on from MVJL01010069.1 coordinate 128,576, forward strand.
TTTTTTAACAATAGACTGCGCTGATTTCCCCGTAATTAATAGTCTTACAGTCGGAGCCTCTGGAGAAGCTGCTATGTGATCCGAAGGGGAAGAGTCTGGAAGAGCCCGGGCACGTGGCTCGCACGTGTTTGTAAGAGGATATCCGTCCGAGCTGTCGCTTGAAGTCGTCCAGGGGCCCGCTGTCGTTTTCGATGTGCACAGGACTCAGGTGCCTCCTCGCATAATCCCCAACAATTCACAGCCGAGCCTTTTAATCTCGCCATCAGACTTCTTGCCCTCTTGCACTGCACACACGAGTATTTGCCCGTATTTAATAGCAAATCTCTTATTCACTCTCAACCTCTCTCTCTTCATCGGCGTATAAATATTCCCATCATCAGAACAGGGCCCATGAACTACTTCCACCGATGGTTACAGGGGGTCTATAGCAGAGTACGGCAAAACTGGCTGTATTAATACGCCAGGTGAGCATCAGCATGCTGACCCATTAGCGCAACATCAGCTTCCAGTTCCGCAATTGCAGACGTGTGTTGCACGCTTTATGTGACTGCATACGAATTGCTTGTATTAAAAAAAAACTTTGATATTTCCCTCTCGGCCGCAACTCGTGCTGTTAAATTCAACCCGGCGCTTATGCATCATTTATTGTATCTGCATTCAAACGCACTCGATCACGCGTGCAGCTCATCGATTTTTCTGGATTGAGACATCGCCATATGTCCTGGAAATATCACCACCGATGGTCAGTTTGTTCACACTAAATATCCTTGTCCACGTCGTCGGCTTTTCTAATACAAATAATATACGAGCGCGTGTGTCAAAGAATCGCCGAGCGAAGAATCCACAATTGTCGCGCGCCTTTGTAGATCTTTCTCTGTTGGAAAATGAACACCAGGCCCAAGCGGACAATGTCCAGTAGGGAGGAGAGTTTTGGGTGCGTTTTTCAGTGTGACATTTAGGCCGGGGGCTCCGCCGAAAAATGCCTCGCCTTTTTCACAACGTCTTTTCATCAGTTTTTTCGTCAGAGTTTTCAACCGCGCACAATATATTATAAATGCTTCTGTCTGCGATGTGGTTTTGGTTTAGATGATGAAATTTGGCGCGAAATCGAACGATTAGTTGCGGATCTATCGAGCAAAAAATATACAAGAAACAAATTTCAGAAGCAAAGCTATAATATAGATGAAAAACGTTTCTTAAGACACCTTTTACAGTGTGTAACGTACCTTAAAAGAATCGTGGGGGGTTCTCACCAGGCGGGTTTTCGGTCTCGACAGGACGTCCAAGTTTATTATATCCAGTTTCTGATGGTTGTTTAGTATTCACGCGTCATGTTAATGCCCTCTCCTTTTATTTCCACACAGCTTATATACGTCGTGTCCTGCTGATCTTGATTTTTCTTCTGTACCGAAATTTGTGCGGTTGGAATTTGATTCACTTCATTAGATATCGGGCAGATTGTTTGTGAATTATAAATTATCGGTTTTATTTACTTATATTTGTGATCTCGAGCATCGTGTATATATTCACCGCGGTGTTTTTTTCAACACCTGATTCCAGTATTTATTCCGAACAATCGGCTTCTTGCCCCTTGAACGGTTTCCCGGCAGTATAACCACAAAACCGGTTTTTCACTTTGTTTCTCTCATCAGAGCAAAGAGAAACTTTTATTTTTACACTGGTATATCAATAAGTTTTTTTGGTGTAACATGCGCGGGGGGGAATAAGCCAAAAACTAAAGCTGATACATCTTCTAATAAGTAAATGCCGCGTAAAACTGTTTTCCGGGTAGATGTAGAGGTATATATCGGCGCGCAATCGCGTAGTGTTGCAGTAGATGTTAATAAACTTGACCGCAATGGAAAAAAGCACTGATGCGCTGCGGAAGTGCGGCAAAAAAACTCGTGCACTCTCCATCAGAGCACCGAATCGACTTTCCAGCAGTTGGTAAAAACAGTGCGCGCGCAACCGCAGAAAGCGTGGCCGGATGCGACCGATCTTCGCTCGGCTGATCGCTGATTTCAATGACTACCTTCAATGGCAAATCTCCTCCATGATCGCACTTGCATTCATCAGATTGACTTTTGGTTAAGTACTGCGTGTGTTTTGCAAGTAAGCAGAAAATATCTCGAAATCTCGCTACATCACGAGTATGTATATATGCCCATGTTCGCGACGCAGCCTCATCACTTTGTTTTTATACTTTTTCAATATTATTTATACATTCTAAAATATACGCTACTGCTTTTATCAAATGTGTTTGAGCGTTTTTTGAACCGAAAGAAATATTCAAAAAAAGAAAGAGAGTGAATAAAATGAAAAATCTCATGAAAATCTATTTAGAAAAATTTTCTACAACATATCAGCTGTTGGGGGGTATCAATTTTATGTAATTTTTATTTATATTTGTTCATTATAAAGACGAAAATAGCCTGTAATAATTTTTCTTACATGTGCATAATATCTATAGAGGGGAGTAAGGGATGAAATATTTGATGAAAAGTTTTTTTTCGTTGACGTCCGACTAAAACTTGTTCATAACCACTGATGATTATTTTTTCCTAATATAATATATAATGATAAATTTGTTTTGTTTTGTTTTGTTTTGTTTTCTTTTTTTTTCAATGCAAATGGAAACAAAAACTCAAGTTTAAAAAATGATCTTTCATACATATTTCGCTGAAATTATTTTGTATACTTCAGATGCGAATATTTTTTTATTTAAAATTTTTTTCATTGATTATAAATAATTTTTGTTATCATATATTCTTTCAGAGGAAATTTTTTTCTATACATTAAATTCATAGTGTTATTTATAATGAACTTTTATATGAGAAAAAAAAATTTTTTCCATGTAAAATCGTGTCAAACTACAACCTGCTAAGCATTGAGACGTTTTTTTTCCCCCGGTGCCTAATTTTTAAAACTATATGTCAGATCGTGATGGCTGATGAAATAATATAGTGTCGCTTCTCCATGACAGAAATTGCACATTGGGGTACATCACAATTTTCTTTTCAGAGAAATTATTCACCTGCTGCTAGTTATACTAAGCGTCGAACCTTAAATCTCGAGGCCTCTTTCGCGGTGGAGTACACGCTCTCCGCACGGTTCGTGTGGGTTCAGACGTCGCGAGGTTGCGCAGCTATTTGTACGCACCGAGACGTCATCAGTCATACAGAATCTAAAGGCGTCTTTCCCTTGTCCGCCGATTGTTCTCACGCCCACCGCGAACCCGGCGCTGATGGGGTTGCAGGCGGCCAAAAAAACACACAAGGTGGGCCGCCGCGGAGTTGGCCCGAGGCCGCGACGAGAGCACGGTCCACGCCTACGAGCACCAGCTTTCGATGCGACCGCGCGCGCGGCGAGAGAGAGTCGCGGTGGTGACGCGCGCGTTGTTGATGTCGCGTGGGACGGCGCCGGGTGGGAAAGGGTGGCACTGCACTAGGGGGACTCTGTGGGCGGAGCATCGAGCAGTGGAACTGCAGAGGGGGCAGAGAGTGGGCGGTGCCGGAACCCCCCACTTTGGGCCCGAGCGCCGTCAACTGGGGGGTGACAGGGCAGCTCCCCGCAACACGATATCCTAGGGCTTCCCTCACTCCACTTTGCGGCCCGAGCGGCGCAACAACGCTCGCGTCTATACCCGCTCTCACTTCTGAGGCACATGCGCTCTCTCCGCTGCTGCCTCTTGTTTTGCTCTCGGGCAAATTTTTCCGTCGGACCACAGACAGTGATATTGGTGTGTTCCGCGTGTGTCGGGCGTATGTGATGAACGTTATTGTTTTTTTCTTTTGTTTCTAATTTTTCTACCAGTGCCAGTGACAAAAACAAATATATTGAGTGACCATCTGTATAACATGAAAAATCCGGCATTGATTACAAATGTCTTTTTCAATTGTGATATGAGCGTTTAATATTGTAACCATCAGGCGACAAAAGAGCCCTCAGAGGATTCGAATGCCCGGAAGTGCAGTTGAGTGTTTTGCGACTTGGAGTGCAGTTCTGGCAACGCGCCAACACGAGGACCCGAACGCAAAAACGCGTTCAGGACCCCCGCTCCTCTAGCTTCAGTGTCTGGCACCCTCGGCGGGAATCACCCCGCGACCGCAGCCACCCTGATGGGAGTGTATGAGGAACGCGCCCCTCCTACCACCGGCATGCACTGGGTAAATGTGTTTTCCACACACTTGTCGCATTTCACCACCTCGCGCCTGTCACCCTGATGACGAGAGCGCGCGCGGCGGCGTCGACTCTGCTCTGCACGCATCACGTGAGAATATGCCTTAATGACTGACAGTTTTTTTCTTTTTCTTTTTTTTGCAACGCCGGTGAATGGCCGTGTGTATATACGGACGCGCGTTTGTGGGAAAACGCACTTTGTGGCGCCATTACGCGATATATATGTGATGCAATATTCGGGAAAGTGAGAAACACCCATTCACAAGTCATCTCGCACGCATTCTACTCTCCTTATTTCCCTATTAGCCAATTATATATTTTTTTCAATCATCATCGTGTGAGATATATTTTTTTTTGAGGAAAAAAATTTTATATTAAAATATATACCCTTGCGGTGACCGCAAGCGTATATTTCCAACGGTAGCGTTGACAGCGTCCGAAAATTATTTGCGCCAAACCGGTTCCGCCTTTTCTTCTCTTCTTCTTATTCTTCTCTCCTCAACGCAATAAAAATCGGCTTTCAGTTGAGAATCTTGATGCGCAATCTGTGTGCGTATACAAATCCGTGCGTTTATTATAGAGCCCGCGCGACGGTTCATATGTTATCAATAATGTCATTTTGTGTACGATGAAATTTCTGTCGAGAATTTCGCCGCGCAGTCTCACAATATTTCCGCTGATTCACATCATATGCACTCGCGCGTCCGCCAATGATACTTGTGAATATTTCAGCGACGAAAAACCTGTTTCTATCGTGTAATGTGCTCTCGCACTGTGATATGCCTCTGATGTGGAACTTGCACTTTGCCATCTTCCATCTGTCATCCACAAATCATTTCACACTTTATCGGCATTAACGTATATAAAAGCGCTCGCTTTTCACGTTAAAAAACACTTATTTTGTCTATAAAGCCACATATCGCTCTGCTCGAGTATTTTTGTGTTGATTATCTTATTTTCGTTTGCATATTTTGCCTGCGTCATGTCGTGGAAATGCACGACGATCCGTCGCGATGATAGAAAACAAAAAAAATGCCTCGCAAGACACTCTGTCGTGTTCTCCAGCTGACATCGTCGCTCTCCAATGCGATATATATTTTATTTTATCTCTCTCGTGCCTTTTTTTTGTCTCTCGATCAGACATCGTCCACCTGCCTGCACCAAAGAGTTCCAGGTATATACCTGACCAGTCGAAAATAGTCGTTGGAAATAATTCACAACTCGTTAGCAGTATTTTATGTTATCATCACACCCCTGTGGTAAATATTTCATATTTCCATTTAGTCCAGCGAGTGATTAAATTCTTCTTTTTGCTCTCGACTATCCATTAACTTTGGCATATTTTCGATGTAATTTATGCTATATTATCCGCTGTAGTGCTCGATATCGAGAGCAGATGTTGTGTATATCGTTGGAGGAATGTATTAGTCCATTTACGACAATCGTGCGTATAGTAGCTGTCGATTATCTGGCAGGAGCACGACAGCAACACGGCGAAACCTCTCTGGCTGTGCTATGCATGAGATTAATTCGTGGATTGGGGGATTAGTCGTTGGCCGTTTTCTCGTGTGCAGAATTTATTCGACAGTAGCCGCGCGCGTGATGGTGGCTCCCATCAAGTATATAGGTCTTTATTTGACGGATAAGCTGCAGTTATTGCTGACCACCTCGATGCAACCCTCTCGTTGCACGATCGAGGGCGTGTAAAGGTATATTTAGCGGCAATCATTTGGATGCGCAGAGCGTTACATCCTGCTCATGCTCAACACGAGAACCGCCATCAGCTTTTATCAAGCTCTCAGCTATAGTCTCAGCTTCATAAATCATCGCTGCAGTCTTGTGTCACAGTGTGACAACTGTTCTTTTTTTTTTAGTATTGTATATTAGGGTGGCGGAAAAAAATCGATTTTATTCTAATCATCGCTGCAGTCTTGTGTCACAGTGTGACAACTGTTCTTTTTTTTTTAGTATTGTATATTAGGGTGGCGGAAAAAAATCGATTTTATTCTGTTTCTTGAGTCTCGTATCAAAAAATCATATAGCTTATCATGTTTTAAGAGCTTTATAAAAAATCAATTCGAATATAATTTTTACTGTTTCTTGAGTCTCGTATCAAAAAATCATATAGCTTATCATGTTTTAAGAGCTTTATAAAAAATCAATTCGAATATAATTTTTTTTTTGCACTACTTTTTGTTGCTATCAACATTTAAAACGTTGCATTACGTTTATTTTTTCTATTTTCTAATTAATGTAGTTGAAAACTTTGAAAATTTATAGGTGACCCTTAAAATTGAGATATCCAATTAAAACTTTTTATAACTTATTTATATTGCATGTAAAAAAAATTTCTATAGCGAAGACAAGAAAAAAAAAATTCTCTACAATCACATGTCGACCATTATTGCAGATTTAAAAATTCATAAGCGTTTTTAAAAGTATTTAAAATTTATAAAAAAAGAGTTTAACTATGATTTTTTTTTATATTAGACCGGGAAAACAAAAATACTCGGTTTTTTGCGCCACCTCCATACTGTATTTGTATCCATATATGGATAAATAATTTAAAAAAAGCTCAATCCCGCGGTCTGCGCCGTTAGATAGTTATCTATTATATTGCTTTGCTTGATGTTAATATGTGCGGGAAAAAGTCACCCCAAGAATGATTCCACAAAATCTTCAATATTTCAAAGACATATCTTTTGTGTTTTGTGATTTATGATAGGAGTTAAAATGACATTTGACAGGCATACTTGAGATGCTGCATATGCTCGATTGGGAAGTCATGTTTGACCACATATACTACAGCTAATAATGCACCACGCTATTACATATTTTTAAAATTTTAGAAATATTCTCAAATATTAAATCAAATCAAGTCATTTTACAAACAAAAATATGAAAATCATGTTTTTATGCTCGAAGAAAAAATTTTCTGCAAAGCGTATTTTTATATTTTTTACTACATTTCCAGTTTTTTAGCTAATTTCAGATATAAAAATCATTCAAAAAGTCATCGATAAATTTTAAAAATGGACAAATTGCTTTGAATATGATTTAAAATTAATGAAATAAATATATTTAATGTAGAAAAATGATTGAAACAGTGCTTTGTACAGTTGTGATCTTGAAATTTGCGAATTGACGAGTAAATTTTCCACTTATTCCATGTTTAGAGAGCGGGAAACAGGAAACACGAGTTGATAAACGCCACCTTGACGCCAGACTTGATTCAACTGTGATTAATTGGCTCTATCTTATAGTGCGTATTACTTATTTGGACTGGACGATTGATATAAACTTCTGGGGCAAAGTCACCCTCTCTGACTTCCGGGCCAACGGCCTGCAAAGGCGTTGTACCCTAGTGATAATTATTCTCATGCCGCAAAGCGTAACCGTAGATCCGTTCTTTGTGAAACCGCACTCGAGATATACGTTTTTATGTATGCGTTCAAGCGAATGAGCGATTTATCCGCGCATGGTCCAGCGCCAAGGCCCATACCCAATATTCCGGGCCCGCTCGGCGTCTATTCGTCTCGTCGATCCGCTTTCGTAAACATGCCCGGCCGAGAGAGAGATAATTTTAGTCTCGCCCGCAGATAAGCCGAGTATCTCTTTACTCTTTCGCTATATTCTCAACTGCCAAGCGTGTCTGGCGACGATAGTGACGTCGTGGCTTATAATTTATTGGCATCACACAAACGAGCCAACACGATGCCTCACTCGCCGAGATGACCCCGTGCACACGAGCTCGCGTCTTCGCCCGAGGCAAACAAATCCACTTTGTATATTTACCAAAAAAATTCATCTCCACTCATCGCTATAGGGTTAATTTCTCTGATAAAAACATGTCAATGACTGAGCACAACAGCCCAAATGACACGTCTCCTGATAACCCCCTGATGTGACCCGCTTATCGCTGAAATTCTATTTTTTATTTATATGCTACTGGCTATTCTTGGATTTTAAGATTGTAAGTAGGTGCAGAATATATCTAAAAAAACAATATATATATTTTTCTTGTGTGGTATTTTTGTGGTGTGCTGGAATTTTCATGGCAACATCTGCATATATGTCCGGAAAATATTGTCAATTTTAGTTCTGACGTGTATATATGCATGTTTTTAAAAATTTATTTTGATTATAGTATATTATTTTTACTGCGACACTGGTGTGTCTTCAAGTTGATATATATAAATTTCACGCTTAGATATCATTCTTTAAAAAAATTTTCTTTTTTTTTACAAGCATATTCTATGAAATGAGGAGTTTAATTCATCAGGTACATTAGAATTGTACATTTCCAGAAGAGAAGGCGGTTTAGAGATGTTCAGATAATAAAACGAAGCCAAAGTTATTGAACATTGGATCAATTTATACCTATATATATTCAATGTTGGTAGAGTATTACCATTGAATAGGGGCACGACGATGTTTAATTGCTGGAAGGTATATCTGTAACAACCGGCGGACGAATCTGAAACGGTGGCCGGTCGCGTGGAAACGCAGATAGTCTCGTATCAGACTTCTCAATGTTAGCCGCCCACGCGCGACCCACAGCGACCATCCATTCTGAGCGCGGCCGAGAGTCGAGGTCGTCAGTTTATCTGCGTGACACAGCGCTTTCGTCCTCGAAAATGTGCGCCATCGGTGTGTGCAGACTTTTTCCCGCGATGCCGTCGGGCTGCTGCTGGCTTCCGCACATGAGTAAAAAAAGAGAAAAATTCAACGCGATAAAATGCGACGCACAGCGGGATGTTTAAGCGTGAAAAACCCGCCGCGTGCACGTCGAGGACCTCCCCTCGTCGCTGTATCCTTCTTCGTCCGAGCGACATTTCAGACCGCATTCTCGTGCGCGGGCACACACTCGTCGCCGCACGTTTGCGTGAAAATTTAAAAAAGGCGTCTTGCGCCAGTTTGGTCTGCGGTGAAAGTCGCCAGAGCGCGCTCTGGTTACGAAAAAAAAAAAACAACTTGAAGAAGAGAGGACACTTGACAGCAAATGAAAATGCCTGACACACGCACATACAAACTCGCGTCGTGGAAAAGTGCGTGTGTTTATGACACGACAAACACGCGGTGGCAAACGTGCCGCCGTGGAGTATATATGTAGTCGCAGTAAATACCGGTATCTGGCGTCGTAAAGTGCGTTTTCCGACCGGGCGGAAGGGCATATAGCAGAGCGCGGCGGAGAGCTAAAGCGAAAGAAAGGATAATTTATGTCGCGGTGCGGAGAGAAGCGACGCTGACAGTTGAAACACGAGCGCTGGGATTGGTCAGGCGCGCAGGCGCCTTATAGGGTGCGCGCGCATGCGCTGGGCCTTGCGACATCCATCAGCGTCCTGGCGGTGTGCGCTGTCACACGGCGTAACCCGCCGTCACTTGGCCATTCTTCGTGGCGGGACCGCGCTCTCTCGTTTGCGGCGCGCCATCAGAGGAGTGCACGGAGTGATTAAATGCGGCCATTGATTTGTTTCAGCAGCCGCCAAGCTCGCAGGAGCGAGGCAGCCTGGCTTTGGGCTGTCAAGGTGGCTTAGGAGGGAGCGCAGGGGGGCCCAGCGCCGTTGACCAGGCCAGGGACCTCAGCCCGTGTCTGCCAGCGTCGATGGGCGATGCTGCGAGGCCCACAACTCTGCCCTGCAGCCCTCCTGCGGCCCATCGAACGCACCAGACCCACTGCGGCCCCAACAACAACTGCTACGACAGCACCACCACCCCCTACGACTCCAGGGATTACGGCTCCTCGCCGGGAGGTACGTCGTCCAAGCGCCCTAGCTTTCTTTCTGCGATTAGCCTCACCGAGCGCGTCCCGCAGGTGCCGAGTATCGCAGCTACGACAACCCAAGCGACCTCAGCATGCCGCCGCAGCAGCAGCAGCAGCAACACCACCATCATCACCACCATCACCATCATCACCACCATCAGCTCGATCGAACGAACGACGACCTGCACGCGATACCCAAGCTCGAGCCGCCGCCAACACCGCCAACTCAGTCCGATGATGGCCCAGCAGTTGTTTGTGCCGGCTGCGGCCTAAGGATATCCGACAGGTTTTACCTGCAGGCCGTTGACAGGAGATGGCATGCTGCCTGTCTGCAGTGCTCTCACTGTCGCCAGGGCCTTGATGGCGAGGTCACCTGTTTCAGCAGGGACGGCAATATCTACTGTAAAAAGGACTATTACAGGTGAGTTTGTATATACAGCAGTCGTAAAACTAACAACTGTACCCAGTATTATTTATGTTTTATTCATGTTAACCTATATCTATACACGTATATATCTATATAGGATGAGAGTTTTTTTTTTTAGAATAACTCGATAAATACGCGAGATAATGAAAAATGTTATGGGAGTTGAATAATTGTGGATGAAATTTTCTACAAAAAATATTCAATAAAATTTTTTGTATCTCTTTTAGTTTTTGTTTAATTAAATATCTGATAATTTGATGAATATAGTATTTTAAGAAATTTGACTTATTTACTGAGTTATTGAGACGCATTGAGGACAAAAAATTGTTATATGGCGAGGGTTACAGATGGCCCCTGTCCTTGAGTGACCTTTGATGCGTCATAAAGTCTTTTAAATTCCGCGCGCTGGGAGACATTTCTGCGCGGGCATGAGGAGTACGCGATGAGGGCCCGGAGCAGAACGAGGCATCATCCGTCCGTGATGAAATGTAGATCGACGGTGATTTACTTATCGAGAATCGACGCTTCGCCGGAGGTAAATGGCCGAGTCGTGACCATTAGTCCGTGGACTGTGCCGGGTAGTACAGACGCCTCTCTTCGGGACCCTCGGGCACCGTGTGTGGCACTGCAACCCCCTTCCGTCCTACTGCCGCGCGGTCACGAATTAAATAGCTCGACTAATCCCACAAGTGCACAAATGTGCTCGAATCCGAAATTCCGATCTGACTCTCAGGCCAGAATTACTCTCTGCGGAGATTCTCAGATGCGATGAAAAATCCTATCTCGGCGGGAAACTAAATTTAGATAGATCGGCCAAGCCGATAGGGCCCCGTGCTCTCGCAGCGCGGTAATGAAGACGCGTCCACGACCAGAGGCAGCATCAGAAGCTAACAACGAAAATTCGGCATTCACATCGCATTAGGGTCGAGAGGTGAATCGTTAGATTTTTTATCCGCCAATATTTCAAAAACCAGCAGAGATACAAGATTTTAGTATGGAATATTTTTTACAGAGAATTTCACGAGCTATAAAAAAGGTTCCGAGTAAAAATCTCGTATCTGCAAGTGCTTTGAAGATTTGGGTGAAAAGAGAAAACTCTGTGAGCCAGAGGCGCACGCGTCCGACGCAACGCGCGCACAGCGTCGCTCATACAATGTTGCAACGGACGTGGTAGCATATCGGCGTGCTATCTTCAGCTCTCTCTATGTGGGACAATGTTGGACATCCCGTCACGACACGCTTTTGGACGAAAGTGGCTTATCTTTGACCCTCGCATGCGCAATCTTATAGCGCAACTGGAGGGCCCAAGTTGAGCGTACAGTCGAGGCGCTGCAGAGTTATTAGAAGACATCGCGTGAGGAAGGAAACACAGTGGGTCCCTTGTCTTTGAGTAGCAGATTGTCGACAGACAAACAAAGGAAATGACTTTATTTTAATTCCCTACACACACACAGTGCATACGTGGAAATCGGTTCATCATGATATTTCGTTTGTCTTCTGAGCGTCTGGCCGATCCATCCGGATGATAGACGCGCGGCTAAAATTAGCGAGTGAACGTCGATTTGTGATTATACGTGTATGCATTACTTCGTCACCTTGCGTGATGTCTCGGGCCGCCCGGGTGGCTTCGTCATAAAAATTGCTTGCGCGTAAAGAGATCATTACTCTACGCCCGGCCTCGCACTTCCTGGATTACTTCGTCTGACGTCGCTTTTATACACTGACCAGCAGTGCCACGTTGTGGAGAACTGCGAGAAAACCAAGCCAACCGTGAATCAAACAGATTTATATCGGCTATAGCGATATAATTTTTTCAGATAGTTATAACCATGGCGAATTTGTAAATGTCAAAATTCGTTTATACTGTAATTTATTTTATTTTTTGGGATAACGTCAATCTTGTCGTCGCAATCACCTGACAAGTGCCTGCTAACGAGCCATCTGATCGATCACATCAAAAACACATATCCAGTATATAAGTTAATAAAACATTTTTTTACCGTTATTCGTATTATACAAAATTTTTATCAACTTTTACAATTTTTAAACGCAGTTTTATTTAATTTGACCTTTATGTTTGTTTCTTTGTTTAAATCTTAGATTGAATTTTTTAAGTATACTTCCTATATTAACTGATTTACATGAAACTTGAAATATATAAGTAGGGAAAAGTGGGGTAGAATGAACCCCTCGATTTCTATATATATACCTTTTTTAGCGAGCTCTTCATTTTTATAACTTTTAGGTGTTAAAAAATTATTTTCATCTTCTCGGGTTTATTATGCTCCACTTTTCTCTATGTTACCGACGACATTGCAGTATTAAATTAAATTGAGATTTAAAATAAGAGTGAAAAAAAATTTTTTAGTGCTTCTACGATCATTAAAAAAATATAATACGGTGTTAAAACTTTATTGGAAGAGTACTAGAATGTAGAAAATAAAAAAGAGGTAAAAAAAAAAAAAAAGTTTTAAATTAAAAACTTTGCTGTAAATATAAAAAATTTAACTTGAAAAAATAAAAACCGTTGGGACTTTTTTATAATCACAAGAAAATGAGACAAAAGGCCCAGCAGTTTTATTTTTTTAAGTTAAAATTTTTATGCGTCTTTTATTTTTTTACCTCTTTCTCATTTCCATATGTTTCGCATAAACATTTTTTTTTCTCATGACCAATTTAATTTCAACCTGAAAAAAATTGATAAAAATGACTTGTTGATTTTTTTTTTTTGTGATAAATTTTTTCATTTCACTCTGAGAAGTAAATTCTGCGAATAGTTGCAAAGGTTACTTTTGAAATCACCACGTAATTTTCTTCAAGTCTCGATGTAAATCTTGCCTTTATTATCCAGAGTGTAATAATGTCCCTTTGACAATACTGAAAGCCTCATCGTTTGTCGCGACAAAGTGGCGGGACATTAAATCGTTTTCCTCGACAAATTGGTAGTAACTCAAGCCGGTGAGCTCGTTGCTTGTGTGTCTGCCAGTGCATAATAAATTAATTAACAGGAGCACTTTTTATGGAGAGGCCTCGTTGATTTAATGCTCATTTGGTCTCATGAGTGTCCATGATCATTCGCTCATGAGAATTATAATCCTATTGTTCTACATCAAATTATATTATTGCCTTCTGTGTTTTGTCTCTATAAGTCTAGATAAACGCTGCCAACATCGTGAGTATTTGCATTTCGTTAAATTTCAATTGAAACACAAATATAGACGAGAGTATATACACACATCCTGAATCTTTGCTCACCCTCTCATCGTCGTAGATTGTGTGTGTTCAAGAAGTTAAATGTCTTATCTGGCTATAACTCTTGAGCTGCTTCAATCTTCCACGGCAATCGCAGTCATTAAGTGCAGCCTCGTATATGCACATATATACGCATTAAAATCAGTGTGTTATTCAACTTGCGAACGGTTGCAACGCACGCGCCTCGGCGGTCCGGTAAAAAGACAGATCTGATGGTGATTTTGGTGCAAGCCATCATGCACATGAATTTCTATATACTCTAAAGCGAAAAAACTTCCAAGAGAAAGTTTCGAATTTAATGTAGCGAAGATAGATTAAAGAAAAAATTTTTTTTTCACCATAACTTTGATTTATAATACGGAAAAATGTTTGATTATTACAGTTGTAAATTTTTTTAACGATGAAAATGTTGATTAAATCTGTGAGAAAAATTTTTGTCGAGTTTCATTGCACATAGGTATAGGTATAAAAAGATAAATGATTCGCCACTAAACATACGACGACGTGGCTTTCAGCTACTGATGCCGTTGCCTCTGTAAATTCACTTGAACACGGCGACGTAAATTAAATGCATTGAATTTTACGACGCCAACATCGTATATATATACGAGTAAAAGCATTATTTCAAGCACGACGGCATGGAAGAAAAATATATAATCGCGGTGTGTGGGAAACTGAAAGATTGTAGAAAATCTGCGACATTTTTGTGCTCTATAATATATAATATAGTTTGCAACTTTCAAGCGGGTCTAAATAACTTCCGGGATACTGGTTCGGGGTGGCAATAGTCACGCATCAGGAAGATGGCGTGTTGGCCATGGCTGATGTGCGCATATACACCAGATCTAGCTTGGCGTCCCTCCCAAGAAGCCGTTCCACGGGATAAGAACGCATCGCGTGTTCCTCCACGATGACTGAACTCGACTTCCACGGTCTATCTATCATCTGTGGATCCAAGCTCATCTTGATGCCAAGCAGAATTTTCACGGCAGAAATTGTCCTGCCTGTGATATGTCGCGCTTTTCCCACCAGAAATCGCATCGGCATAATCGCTATTTATTACCTTAATAACAAAAAAATTAACACGCGAGATAATTTTTCGAAATTCGACGATGTTCTGTTGATAAAAAAAAGGGTTAGGAAAAATCTGAAAGATCTTTTTTCACCATACCGTTAATACCCTTGTAGTTTTGCAAATAAATAGCAACTCAAAGAGCCAAAAAACTATTTTTAAAAATTTCCTCCGAATGAAAATGAAGTATATGGGTACCTCGAGAGAAAAGTAGACCAACCCGCGTGTGCAATATGCAATATTCCACAAAGGCGTATGCACACACACAGTAAAATTACCTATTTATTTTCCCGACGCAGGCAAAAGCCAGCGAGGACGTGTGCACGGCCTTAAATCACAAGTGCAAAGGGAACAGCAAGTGGTAATTGAGTCATAACCCTCTCCGGCACGGCTAACGCACAGATATTTCAGCGGCCAGGAGCCCTCTCATAATTTATCGCTCATAATTAAGATGCTGCGATACTCTGCAACCAATAGCCGTATATAGCATTATAGTAGCTCCGACCAAAGTTGCGGAGCCCTCCTCGAAAAGTCCATCAGAACCAAAGCACTCCATATATAAAATGCCGGAATATCCGTGAAGATCTCTGGTATGCGCGCGCGCGTGTATCCCGCCGTGGGGATTTTCGGAGGAAAGTATAGCCAAGGGCATAAATATGACAAGAGTCGCGACCCCAGGCGCGGGACACGCTGGCCCAAGGGTAACATAATACCACCGCGGTGCCGTGACAGTCTGACACTCGGGACATGCATCATCGGTAGCTGCTTCGGTGTCGTCGTATATTATCCTACACCTTGCCGAGAGAGGTGTACTTGTCCGTTTTAATCTTCCTATAATTTTTAAACTAAGATATATCCAAATTGTATCCTCACCATCGGCGATGATAAAGATCAAAAATGCTGGTTATCCGCATATAACAAAATCTCCAGTTTCCATAAGCACCTGCGTGTCCAGTGCGACTTTGAGGATGTCGAATCTGCTGCATGCAGTGAGTGCCATAAAGCGGCATTGTAGTACCTGTGTCTTCAATGGTGGCGCGCGAGGTGGAATAAAACGATTCAGTGAAGGATTTTATGAGTAACATGCAGTGAGTGCCATAAAGCGGCATTGTAGTACCTGTGTCTTCAATGGTGGCGCGCGAGGTGGAATAAAACGATTCAGTGAAGGATTTTATGAGTACAGTGAAAACTGCCTTAGTGCAAGCAGCCGGGAAGGATTAACTCGCTTAGAGCAATATCCCCACTCACAGATCCACAGCCTTCCCCGCCGAGTATTGCGCGTGCGCGTTCTAGCGGCGATGTAGTAGTAGGGCTAACATGTGAGCGCATTATATTGTCGAACATAACCACATTTTTTGTGTCTGGCGTATTTTTTTGTGAAATAATATTGTTTAATATAATTCAATCAATGTCGAGCAATAGAAAAAAACAGGTAAGTTGATTCATAAACCATTTGGATATTAGGTAAATTGAACAGCACATTTTTTCAAGGTTCAGGCCAAGGCCAAAGCATGCATATTGACTCTCGAGCAGCGTTTGGAAATAATCGAAAAATTAACCCATCAATCAGTTGCGGAATTAGCAAGGGAGTATCAAGTAGCACAAAGTACGATATGGAGAATAAAAAAAAATGAGGCAGAATTATTGAGGCGGAAGGAAGTTATCAAACAATCGTCAGGAT